>CAUYRT010022745.1:0-12445 GCA_963574885.1 Lepilemur ruficaudatus
TTCTTTCCATTATACCTGACAAGTTTTCAGAGAGCATATGGGAAATGCAACATACTGGTTGAAAAATATAGAATGAAAGAAAAGACTACAAGGAAGAAAATGGTAGAAAGGTTAGGGAAGAAAAGAATTGAAAGAAAGAGAGGAAAGGCATTAAAAGAAGCATAATTAAAGAACACAAGGAAGGAAAGAGGGGGGAAGACAGAAAAGAAGGAAGGAAGGAAGGAAGGAAGGAAGGAAGGAAGGAAGGAAGGAAGAAGAGGAGTGGAAGAAAGGATGGAAAAAAGTATGAACTAGTCAGTGAAATAAGAAGAGAGAAATGGAAAGAAAAAAAGAAGAAAAACAAAATAGAGAAAGATAATGAGCCTAGTAAATTGATGTGTGACATGTAGAAGAATTTATATTTACCATTAACTTTATACAGATTTTCAGCTATGCTTTAAGGTATGGTGTGTGGATTAATTATAAGCATTTACTCTCAATGATTGCAGACCCATGACAGATTAACCTGGGCTCAATTCATTAGAGTTGGGTTAGAGCTAGGAATCTCCTTCCTTTTTACATGTATGGGCAGGCTGTAAGGTAAGGCTAACACATAATTTAAAAAATGACTCTACAGGATATTACTACACTGGCGTGAAAAATAACAGAGAATGAGTGAGTTGATCAATCATTTCCTATCAGTAAGAAAGAAAATATTAAAAATCCTATGAAATGAATCTATGTCTGGAACATAGTAGACAAGTTAATGAAAAACTATGGGCCCAGCAAGAAACAAAACCCGCATTAAGAAGAAAAAAAAAAAAAGTAAATCAATGGCATGGAACACTTAAACATTTTATATTATCTACCCTTAATCTCAAGAAGTTTCCAGTAGCACGTTAGTGGTTAAAAAAGAGGAGAAAGCCAACAGGTGCTGTCTGTTAAATACGGATTGAGATTTACAGTTTTTTCTTCTGTTTTTTACTTTTCTTTTTTTTAAATTTTGATTCTTGAGTATCCCAATCTAACCATCAAGTTTTCTGGATGTTTTCACTAGTCTTTTCACTGTGCTAAAGAACATACACTTTAAGTACTTTTTAATTTTAGTGTTTTAAGTATTTTAAACAAATATCACTATCGTTTAGAATGTCTTCATCTGGCCCCTCTTCCTTTATCATTAGCTCTTGTTCCTTTGCACCATCAGTATCCAAATTGAGGCTTTAAATTGAGGGCAGAACATCCCAAAACAGATTTTAAATTAGATGCTACTCAGGTTGACATCCTGTTCTTTTTTTATTCTTTTATTTTTAACGGTTACTAACACTAAACATGTTTTCAACTAAAATACCTTTTAAACTGGAAAGTTGATGGATTAGCTTCCCAGGAAGAAAATACTTCCAAATGACTTAGATGGGCAGAGGCATATATTTTAGAACAACATTAAAAAATGTTATTTGAGAATTGTTTAATGTTCCAAAAGAAGAACAACTAATGACCTAAGTTAGTAGAGGATTGAGAGTGTTCCTAGTGGCTGCTTTCAATTCCTTTTCAAAGTAAATCGGAGCAGTAATATGACAGTAGAGGTCTCATCATAATTTACACAAGTTTCCTACATTCTTACAATTCTGGAATTGGAATTTTTTTAAATGATAGGTTTTTATGTCATTGAGGAGATGACTTACTTGAATGCAGAACTTTGCACCCAGTGATATATTCAACAAATAGTTACTGTGTATCTTCTACCCAAGGATTATGGAGGTAACACAACAAATTTAGACATGGATCTTGTCTTTGGTTTGGGGAGAATTTAGGAAAGGGAACACATACAGCAGTACCTTTAATCCATGTTAGAAAGCACTGACTTTCATGAGAGAAGTACAATAAATTATGTGAAATGTTCAAGGTATAATAAAAAGAACAAAACTTAGCTTTTGTCATTAGGACTGTCATTAGATATGGCAATTGTTTGTCCACAGCAGTTCTCACCCACCTTCACAACAGAATTCATTAATAACCCCTCACCCACTCTTTCTGCTAAAGCCTGATATCTACTTTACAATTTTTTTTAATTTAAAAATATTAAGGGGGTACAAATGTTTTTGATACATGGCTTGAGTCAGGTCTGTAAATATACCCAAACCCAAACAGTGCTCATTGTACCCTTTAGGTGGTTTGTGCCTCTCCTCACCTTCTCCTGCTTGATTGCCTATGACTTTTACTTCCTTCTGTGAACTTCCGTGTCCATTATTTAGTTCCAATTTATTAGCGAATATATGTGGTGTTTGTTTTCCATTCTTGAGATACTTAGCTTAGAGTAAAGGTCTCCAATTCCTTCCAAATTGCTGCAAAAGGCATTAATTCATCCTTTTTTATGGCTGAGTAGTACTCCATCATATACACATAGCACATTTTATTAATCTACTCATGAATGAATGGGCACTTGGGTTGATCCCACATCTTTGGAATTGCAAATTGTGCTGAAATAAACATTCAAGTGCAGGGGTCTTTTTGATAAAAAGACTTCTTTTCCTTTGAGTAGATACCCAATAGTGGGATTACTGGATTGAATGGTAGGTCTACTTTAAGTTCTTTGAGCAATCTCCATACAGTTTTCCACAGGGGTTGTACTATGGGAATTTGTATTCCCACCAGCAATGTATGTGTTATTTTCTCTCTGCATCCATAGCAGCATCTATTGTTTTTGGACTTTTTAATAAAAGCCATTCTAACAGGAGTAAGGTGATATTTTATTGTGGTTTAAATTCACCAGGAAAGGACACAACAAAAAAAAGAAAACTATAGACCAATATTCCTTATGAATATAGATGCAAAAATGCTCAATAAAATACTAGCAAACTGAATTCAACAGCACATCAAAAAAATAATCCACCAGGACCAAACAGGCTTCATAATAGGGATTCAAGGTTGGTTCAACATACATAAATCAATAAATGTGATCCACCACATAAACAGAAGCAAAAATAAAGATAATATGATCATCTCAATAGATGCAGAAGAAGCATTTGACAAAATCCAGCATCCTTTCATGATAAAAACCCTCAACTAACTAGGCATAGAAGGAACATATCTCAAACTTATAAAAGCCATATATGACAAAACCACAGCCAACAGTATACTGAATGAGGAAAAGTTGAAAGCATTCCTACTAAGAACTGGAACAAGACAAGGGTGCCCACTGTCATCACTTCTATTTCAACATAATACTGGAAGTCCTAGCCAGGGCAATCAGTCAAGAGAAAGAAATAAAGGGCAACCAAATCAGGAACAGGAGGTCAAACTATCACTTTTCACTGATGATATGATCTTATATCTAGAAAATTACAGTCTCCACTAAGAGACTCCTGGAAGTGATAAATAAGTTCAAAAAAGTCTCAGGATATAAAATAAATGTACACAAATCAGTGGTATTTTTATATGCCAATAAAAGTCAAGCTGAGAGTCAAATCAAAGACTCAATAACATTCACAATAGCTGCAAAAAAATAAAATACCTAAGAATATATATAGAAATATTTACTTAGGAATACATAAGAAGGTGAAAAGATCTCTACAAGGATAACTATGAAACACCTAGGAAAGAAATTGCAAATGACACCAACAAATGGGAAAATATATCCTGCTCATGGATTGGTAGAATCAACATTGTTAAAATGTCCATGATACCCAAGTGACTTATAGATTTAATGCAATCCCCATCAAAAAACCAATAACATATTTCACAGATCTAGAAAAAATCATTCTATGCTTTGTTTGGCACCAGAAAAAAGCCCAAATCAACAAAGCAATCTGGAGCAAAAAAACCAGGCTGGAGGCATCACATTACCAGATTTCAAACTATACTACAAGGCTATGGTAACCAGAACACCATGGTATTGGTACAAAAATAGGGAGATAGACTAACGGAACAGAAGAGAGAACCCAGATATAAAACCATCTACCTACAGCCCCCTAATCTTTCATAAAGCAGACAACAATGCACACTGGGGAAAAGAAGCCCTATTCAATAAATGGTGCTGGGAAAATTGGATATCCACATGCAGAAGAGTGAAACAGAACACATATCTCTCGCCACTCATGAAAATTAATTCAGGATGGATAAAAGACTTAAATGTAAGGCATGAAACTGTAATAATCCTAGAAGAAGATGTAAAAAATACTCTTCTAGACATAGGTATAGGCAAAGAATTCATGAAAAAGACCCTAATGGCAATTACAGAAACAATAAAAATAAATAAATTGGGACTTGATTAAATTAAAAAGCTTCTGCACAGCTAAGGAAATAATCAACAGAGCAAATAGACAACCTACAGAATGGGAGAAAATATTTGCAAACTACATATCCAATAAAGGGCTAATATCCAGAATCTACAAAGAGCTCAAACAAATCAGCCAGAATAAATAAACAATCCCATTAAAAAGTATGCCAAAGACATGAACAGAAGTTTTTCAAAAGAAGATAGGAAAATGGCCAACAAACATATGATAAAACTCTCAATGTCACTAATCATTAGGGAAATGACATCTACTTTGGTGTTCTACCATACGTCATTACCTAATATTGAATGAAAGAGAAAATTATTTTTCATTCTTGAATATACTAAAAGGAGATTTATTTTCTTATACATTTCAATTGCCTCCGTCATTGTATTCTATCGAGGAACAAATAGAGCCTCATGTAAACTGGAAAATTTGTGTTTTTAGCAATAAAAATCTCATAATGATGCTAATATACTAGTAAAAACATTGTATTGGCAATAAATATTTTGCCTGGAAAACTGCTTAGCACATATGAGATACATGGTGAAAAACTGTGGAACAAATGAATTAATGAATACTAAAATATTAACTATGTCCCTGCATCATAATACTTCTTCTGTGAAGTGCTTCAAATACATACAAGAATCTTGAATGTTACTCAATGAAAAGCTCAGTGCCTTTAATGGAACTAAAGGAAATAAACAGCTCTAATGTACTGCACCCATTGTTGAACTGAGGTGAAACCTATGGCAGCATATGGGAGTTTGGCCCAGGTCACTAGATTTACTCACATTTTACTCAAGACAAATTCCAAAGCATCTTCTCCCTAGTTGCTTAAAATTTTAAAACACAATCTGGCATTGTTATATAAAATTTACAGATTTTCAGTCATAATGCTCTAATTTTTATATATATAAAATATATATAACATATAGAATATATTATATATATTTAATATATAGAATATGCTATATTCTATAAAATATAGAATATTTAAATGTTCTATGAATATAGAATATAGAATTAAAAGATATAGAATATAGCATATTCTATGTTATGTATAATATATAAAATACAGAATATGGTGCCATCTATAGTTACCATTGATGCTCACATTCACATTGGTTCATATATTTTATAATTACATATATTTGCAATTAATACAATGTATTAATGTTACCTATCTCTTTCTTTTATCCTACTCATCTGCACTATTCAACTTGCATTAGAAACTAAATTCAGAGAAAAGTCAGAAGTAAGATTTTCCCAGGGATAACAAAGTCACTACGACCTGTATGGGGTTTCTCATGTAGGCCCATAAACTACTTGTGCAAACGATGGTGCTAATGCCACCTAAGCGGTCCGGACAAACTTTGCCTACCTCAGTTTCTTTAAAGCTTTAGCTTCAGTGTCCCTAAAGCTTTTGATGTGTTGATAGGCTTTCAGGATATTATGGTACAAATTTCTATGCAAAAACAGTGCTCATGAGCCGGGCGCGGTGGCTCACGCCTGTAATCCTAGCACTCTGGGAGGCCGAAGCGGGCGGATGGCTCAAGGTCAGGAGTTCGAAACCAGCCTGAGCAAGAGTGAGACCCCGTCTCTACTATAAATAGAAAGAAAGAAATTAATTGGCCAACTAAAGATATATATAGAAAAAAATTAGCTGGGCATGGTGGCGCGTGCCTGTAGTTCCAGCTACTCGGGAGGCTGAGGCAGAAGGATTGCTTGAGCCCAGGAGTTTGAGGTTGCTGTGAGCTAAGCTGACACCACGGCACTCAGTCTAGCCCGGGCAACAGAGTGAGACTCTGTCTCAAAAAAAACAAAAACAAAAAAAAAAACAAAAACGCTGCGGCAGTCATCTTAGTTTGGCGTAAGAAACTTGTTGCCCACACAAATGCGATTTCCCGTACAATAGCTCTAATTTGTCTGCAGAAGCCTATCCGACCAGTCTTGGTTTCTGTGACAGGTATTTTAAGATGGATTATGCACGCAAAGGACCATATTGGCCCAAGAGACTTGGTTTCTTCTCCAGCCAGGGCTGATTCCTCACAGAACTGGGAATTTTTCTGAGATGGAAGGGACTTTCTGAGAAAAGAGAGCCTTTGGGGAAACATGTATATAAAGTCACCTCTTTTTTTCTCGTCTATAATTTTTTCCCTCAAAGGAATTCTCTTACTGCGGTACTTACAAACTGAAATACCTGAAGGGGCCAGGCAGTTGAGAAAAACTCGTCCGGAGTCAGCCACAGTGAAATTGGAGAGGGCTTGCATCGCAACCGGGAGAAGCTGCCCCTCAGCTCGGTCTTCTGACGCTGTCCTCACTGGTTACAGACCCAGTGTGGCCACACAGTCGGTATTTTTATGAGAAATGTCCTGTTATTTAGGTGTGTTTAGCTATAAAAGTAAACAACAGAAGCAAAGGCTGTGAGTCAAACTTGTCGGTGAGACGTAGCCAGCTGCTCCCCAGTGTGTTACCCTTGCCCAGTGTCACCTCAGGGTCCCTTGGCCTGGAAAGGACAGAGCAGTCTGCTTAACTGTTTTTGAGAAACAATAGCACTTTTTTCCTAAAGTCTTGTTTCAGTACTGCCTAGCTGGGGCAGAGTTTGTGAGAACACTTTAGTCTCTTCAGTAAAATAGGCATATTAATTGCTGCGTACCCAAGTTTTGTGAGGCCTCGATGAGTCGGTAATGTATAGACCTGACACTTTATTTCTCTTCTCTCTTGTTGAGTACATTAGTCACTCAGCTTCTGCCTCACCAGTTCCTTTGCATTTTCTCATTCTCTTCACTAACTATGGTCATTCTTACCTTCTGCTTTTCCCCTGCTATATACTCTGAGTCTGGAATGTTCTCCCCAGCTCTTTTACCCATTCTAAACGTCCCGGCAAGACTGAACTCACTTCTCTTTCTGCAAGAAATCTCCATGCCATATTCCACCCCACACTGATCTCTATCAACTGATTCCATTATTTTCCCTTTTGTAATTGCAGTTCCAGGCACAAAGCAGCATTCATAAAATCTTTATTCAATGCACACAGTTTTTAATTTTAAAACCAGACTGTCCACCAACTTGAGTATTTCCAAGTAAATTGTCTCTAACTGTGCTGTATATCTCAACCAAATTCCCAACTAAATTTAAGACTTCTCATGAGTAGAGATACAATTTGGGGCTTCTTTTAAACAGTCCATAAATGTTAATGTAATGTTTTCATGATAATAAGCACTAAAAAAATGTGATGAACAGAATAATGTAGATGTTTATATCGGAGGGGAAAAGGTCACTTAGAATAGCCTATCTCCAGATATCCTTTCAAGCTTTATCATTCAGATCATCATGTTTATCAAAAGCATGGACAAAGTAAAGCAGGTCGTTTGTGAAGGATCTTGAAATGAGTGTTGTGCTTCTTTGACACTCAAGGGTGATATTTACGTGCTGTTGGTATCAAGGCCAGAGGATGCCAAATGTGTGCTAACTTTAGCATGCCCTTTGAGTACATATAAAAAGTGATGCAAAAATTATCCAAACTGACATAATGGATCCAGGCTTGCAAAATACAGAAGTAACAACCTTTAAGATATAAGTTTTCTAGAAAAAAAAAAAGTAGTTGCAAGACAGTTGGAACTTGGCAAAGGAGAGAAGGAGCCTTGACGACCACCTTTGTGCTCCCTTGTCAATATTGTCCTTCATGTAGAGACAGATAAGATGAAATTGGATGATCTGTTTGTTAAACACTTAATTTACTGGTTCATTTTCTTAACATGCATATTTATCTGGTAACTTTCTTATTTTGACTTCTCTTTCCATGAAGGTTTTTTTTTTCTAGACATTTCTTTGATCACATTGATGCCAGAATTTTGGCTCACATGAGTTTTATTTCTCATTATAAAGCAACAAACTAGTGGTTCTGGTGCCCACTTTAGTTTTCAAATGCTTCAGTTTTATAAAATAGTTTCTTGGGCCTGATCACCCATGCAGGCTGACAAGAATGTCTAGTTCAGGTTCCTCTGAGGGGCTGCTGCATCTAGTCGGCCTGGCTGATTTCACCTCTATCGTGTTCATATCCAAACAGCTACATGAAACACTAGAGTGACAAAATGAACAAATAGGATCCATCTTCTTCTCATTCTTCTCTCTAGTTACTCATTCATTTGCCACTTAGTAAGCATGCGCTGTATGTCCAACCCCATGCAACGTGCCATGGGAGAGGACGTTGACCCTGCCACAGTCGAGCTCTGGCTACCAGAGGGTTTTGAACTCATCTGAATCCGTTTAGCTGGGCGCACCTACTAGGTTCTTTTTGGTAGATATTGATATCCACTGAAATCAAAGCTCCTACTGTTAGCTAATCCTCCATGATCTATTTTTAAAGAAATCAAGGTCTCAGAACAAATTCTGCCATACATACAAACATTTATTAGATAAACATTTTTAGCAGGCAGGCACATAAACCATCCCACAAGTCATTCTGTGGGTTCCAGGAAGGCCTAGTTCTTGGTTTTTTTATGTGCTCTGCAAACATCTTTTTTTCTTTTTTTGAGACAGAGTCTTACTCTGTTGCCCGGGCTAGAGTGCCGTGGTGTCAGCCTAGCTCACAGCAACCTCAAACTCCTGGGCTCAAGAGATCCTCCTGCCTCAGCCTCCCGAATAGCTGGGACTACAGGCATGGGCCACCATGTCCGGCTAATTTTTTCTATATATATATTTTAGTTGGCCAATTGATTTCTTTCTATTTTTAGTAGGGATGGAGTCTGCTTTTGCTCAGGCTGGTCTCAAACTCCTGACCTCAAGTGATCCTCCTGCCTCGGCCTCCCAGAGTGCTAGGATTACAAGCGTGAGCCACCGCACCCAGCCCCTGCAAACATCTTGAGTGGAGGGTTCATTGGAAGCAAGTGTAGTAACAGTTCAATGACAGAATTTAGTTTACCTGGTAATTGGCAACACACAACCATTGGCCTTTAAAACCGGGACTGGAATCATGCTCCAGATGCCATGGCAAAGGCTTGCAGGTGCATGCGGGGGTAGGCGATAGCTAAAGTAAGTTACTCGATCCACATATCTCGAGTGCCACTTGTTTAACTAATTTAACCATTTCTAACATTCTTTACACCAATCATCAAGCCAGTAATTTCATGAACACAAATCTGTTTCAATACACAATGTGTAAATGAGCAAAGTTTCTAGTTTTGACTGAAGACAAAGATAGCTGTAGCCTCTGGATAGATGTGGCCTCCTGATTAAATGCTAGCTGGCTGATCCCTCTTTGAGTATAAATTTCTCATTAGAATAAGTGACAGCCCCAAGGGTGTAGATTAAAATTAACACCCATATTCATTTACATCATGCTGTCAGTGCTGAAAAATTTTAAAGTGAATTATAGACATCATAACACAGGGCTATAAGATATATACAGTTGGAATAACACTTCAGTTTCTTCCAAATAGTATTCAAGCTCAGGAAGAATTTCAGAAGAATGGAGTTTTGGCCCTTTCTCTGGAATGATCTGTGTTAAATATACTCCTTAACGATAACACTACCGGGAAAGGAAAAAACATTATTTAAATTTATTTATTTTTTGGTTTTTATTTTCATTTCAAACTGTCAGGCCTAGTCGAAAGGCAGAATTCCCTTTAGGGTAAAAATTTCTCTTTTCTGTAGCAAATAACCTATTTGGCACTAAAAGTCTGTAGGGCATAGCCTGAAAAGTTAAGGTTTAGACCAATAAAGAAGTGAATTCCTTTGCATTGTGAAGTAACTGGAATTGTTTTCCCTTGGATACAAGGAGTCATCAGGAGGAATCTAAGCTTAGAGAGGGACTGAGGGGCAGAGAGGGAGGGATGGAAAAGACATGTCGTGGCCAAAGGAGGGGACCCAGGGGAATGGAAGCAAATGGAGTCAGACAGACCCACACAAAAAAACTATCTGCAGCAGGGATGACCTTTGGATCTTAGCACAGTGATGTCTAATACTCAATTTTATGTGGTTGCCAATTCTAACCTGGCTGTACGTAATTCACTTCCGTTAGCCTAAGCCTTCAATAAAATGTCCACTGCACAGAAGAGCTGTGGTTAGTGGTCCTTTGAGAAAATGAAGGAAGAGAGGTGGGTGGAGCATGGGCAAGGAAGTTCAGAGAGAGGACAGAAGCCCAGGTACTGGCCACTAAGTGTAGCGACTAAGAATTCAGAAAGAGCATACATCCAGAATGGGAGGTGCCCATGAACTGGTAAGATCCCTCTGGGAATCCTTCTAAAATCTTGGGGAAGGCTTGAACTTCCTATAATGCCTGTCAGATAGGCTGATGCCATCTTCTTTCAGATATTAAAGGAAAGAGTGGCCCCAGGAGACTGGAAAACTTAAGGACTTCTTGACTTAGAAGCTGGTATTTTTTTTTTTTTTTTTTGAGACAGAGTCTCACTCTGTTGCCTGGGCTACAGTGAGTGCCGTGGCATCAGCCTAGCTCACAGCAACCTCACACTCCTGGGCTCAAGCAATCCTTCTGCCTGAGCCTCCCGAGTAGCTGGGACTACAGGCATGCGCCACCATGCCCGGCTAATTTTTTCTATATATATCTTTAGTTGGCCAATTAATTTCTTTCTATTTATAGTAGAGATGGGGTCTTGCTGTTGCTCAGGCTGGTTTCGAACTCCTGAGCTTGAGCAATCCACCCGCCTCGGCCTCCCAGAGTGCTAGGATGACAGGCGTGAGCCACCGTGCCCGGCCAGAAGCTGGTATTAAATAAAAGCAGAGACACACCTAGAATGCATCTTTTGACATTTATTTGATCCACTTGTTACATTTTGTCTTAGATGACCAAGCAAGTTGAAGTTGTAGTAAAATACTGGGGAAACTTTCACCCAATGTTGACTGTCCCCAAATGCTGGAGGTTTATTCAAGGAATTTTTATTTAACTGAGAAAGTGAACTGCTTTCTCACATTGGAAATTGGCTTTTTTAAAACAGGGCAACATTCTATGATTAAAAATATGTTCTTATTTAAAAATTTTCTGATGCTAGAATGACTTGATGTTTAAAACAACATCATAAACACAAATCATAGCTGCTGAGTCTCGATACCCTGCCTTGGGTCTGGCATTTGTTAAAGACACACAGAGAAAAAAACAGTTGCTGCCAGATTCTAGCTCCTGCTAGCAGAAAGGTAAATACTATTGAATTTAATAGAGTCTGATTACTCTTTATTCAACATCGGCATCCAAAACTTACTATGATGGCTTTGAGATCATAAAATATACATTCCTCTAAGATCTATCTCAGTAAGCTTCTTTATACTGTGGATATTCTGAGAAGGTCCAACCTTAGTTTCCAATTCTGAGGATGCCATATTTGCCTTTCAGAGTAAAGTTTATTCATAAGCCATTTTTAGGCATCCACCTTGAGGCCTTATGATTGTTCTCTAGGTCACTGATCATTTTGGGGTTTCCATCGATCTAATTTATTTGGGTTTTAACATGTCTAAAAGCACTAGACTGTATACTTACCTGGCAGGGGAGACACCATGATCACGAAGGTGGTTTTCCCAGGGCGAGGCTTATCCATTGCACTCCGGATGTGCTGATCCCTGTGATTTCCCCAAATGTGGGAAACTGGACTGCATAATTTGTGGTAGCGGGGGACTGCGTTCATGCTTTCCCCTAAATAAAAAAAAACAAACACTATATTGTGTTTCCTTGCTTGTTTGTAAAATTTGATTGTTTTATCTTGTAGGTATACTCAAGGTTTGTTCCTACACATTCAGCTTCCAGACAACGTTAAAAAGGAGGAAACTGGAGGCTTAGTTGGCTTTCTCAGCTGTGAATGATGTAATCCTAATAATGTCAAGGAAAATTATGTTTGTGGTGTTGGGGTGCACTGAATGTGATAGGTGTTTGTTACAAGGCAGAGGACAATTTAATATACCAAGTCTGAGTATTTAGAGTTGTGGCTTTTACAACAGAAATGGGAAGACTGGAAATGATGAAAGAAACAGGATATTTTTGTTTTTATTTATTTATTTATTTATTTATTTATTTATTTATTTATTTAGAAAATTGGATTAGCTGTATTAATTTTGTACAAAACAAATTTCAAAGCAAGGAAAATTATTAGTGATAAAGAGATGCATTATATAGTAATAAAGGATTCCATTCTACAGCATATACTTCTTAATATATATGTACCTAAAAACTGAGCATCAAG
>CAUYRT010022746.1:0-21892 GCA_963574885.1 Lepilemur ruficaudatus
GATTTCCTTAAGTACAAAGTTTGATAGTTGATATCCCTGACATTTCTACTTTGACACTTGTTTTGTGTTTATTGTGAAGGTAGATCCTCAGCCTTTCAATCCCATGTTTTGGCTTGTGATTATCTTTCAAATTTTTTTAAAGTAATTTTTGTGAAAGCATGGTAAGTCAAATATTTGTGTTATTTTCAAATATGAGTTCCATTGTGGAAACAATGCAGCACAGGCAGCTTGAAATCTCAACGAAATGTTTGGGAAGGATGTGGCTAAAGAATGCACAGTACGTTGATAGTTTGAGAAGTTCCTCTGTTCTGGTGATTTTAATCTTGAAAATGAGCCACGTGGGCAACCTGAGACCGAGGTGGATAATGATGAGCTGAAAGTGTGGTGAAGCAAATCTATCTCAACTGTGTCAATAGTTTAGGCGCATACTTTGATTAATTGTACTACTTCTTTGAGATATAAGAGACTACGCTTTTGATTCAAATTTGGACATTTCCTATTTAGTGACCTTAATATTTCAGTAAGGATCTCTAAAAGACAATGACTCCTTTTTAGCATAATCTCAATCACAGCAGCCTTAGAAGATTCTATTTTCTATGGCCTCTAGAAGTAGCACATTATTTTATTTGTAATAAATTTTGATCATCTTCTGCTAGGATTTCTGAGACTAACAATCCAATCTAACCAAAGAGTGGTGTTTTAAAATCCACTCTGCATTTAGTTATGACTTTAGTCTTACTTAAACTTGGCCTGTTGGTTCCAGGGAGAGAAAAGGCAAAGGACAAAAGACGCAAAAAGAAACAACAACAACAACAACAACAAAAAACCCCACCTCGTAGATACTTAAAAAGGAAGAGAGAAAAAACAACGCATCATAGACCACATTCTCATTTTTCCCTCTCAAAAAGCGATTGAGTGTTTCGTGTAATTATTTATTTTTAGCCAAATCCCAATATTTAAGGAATTGAAATTGGGATTTCAAAATGTAGATGATATTACTTTTCTTCTTCTTCTTTTTTTTTTCCTTATTTACTTTGGATGCCTCTTAACCTTCCAGTTATGATTTGATGGAACATCTCTGTGCGTATGTGCTCACAATAAAATATAATCAAAGTAATTTTTAAGGAATTGTGATGCATTCTGGGATTTTCTGGTATCTGTGTTGACATACGTCCTGACTTTTGCTTTCTATATCAGGCCTCAAGCTTCCCTCTGGAGATTCATCCAACTACCTATTAGGGATGAGAACATGTATTCAATTCAAGTTTAGAACCCACTAATACTCCATAGGTATAAAGTTACAAACCAACTTGAATCTTTTGGTGTTCAACTTTGTTTATTCTTGGCAAAGCTCAAAAAACTTAACGGGGCTCAAAAGATTTCTTGGTTTAAGAAAAAGTATTTTGATGAGTAAAGCATAAATGAACCAGAACCCATATGGATCAAATTTTCCTCAAAATGCACATGGGTTTAATAATTAATGGAAAAAGTGTTTCTAGCATGCATTTTAGGTTTTATCAAACCCCAAATATTTGGGAAAAAATAGTTTGATAGGTTCAAAGAACCCAAACTCTGATTTGATACACCCACATTAATATCTCTTGATGGTGAATAAAAATGAGAACTATTTAGGTGTAATGGAAAACAGAAACAGAACTTGTTCAAAAATTATGTGAATGAAAGAAAATAACATAATTCTACAAAGTTCATCTTTGTTCATATTTATTTTCTTAGATCCTTCTTTCGAGAATGTCGAACAATCTCTTAACTATACTCTAGCTCAGCATATTAAGAGTTTTGAAAGAAATTATTGATTGCAGTTAAAAAAGAAAAAAGAAAAACTGAATGAAATCCTTTGAGATGCATAATATGTCATGAAATTTTCTAAGTTATTTGCAAATGTTTCTGCCAGTATCAATAAATCCCTAAAATTAGAGGATAAACTGTGTTAATTAAAGAATGGTACTATGTATTTAGAAGTTTCTGGAAGCTATGTTTTTGAATCCATAGTAGTGCTGCTGTGTGTCTGAGCAAAACTTAGTTTTTAACTTCTTTTCCACTAAGACTATTACATTCAGCTATAGGGGTATTTTCTCAGCAGAGCTTAAACTTTCAGACTTTATGTATATTTAGTATCTTTATATCTCAAGAAAAAACCATAACTTGAAAAAATATCATCTAATTTCTATTGAGTACATGAAACTTCTATAAATTTTGTATCAATCATAAAAAATAGTATTGTGTTTTCTTTATATACACTTGAGAGCTACTATAGAAAATAATAATCAATGCATTTTCCAGACAATGAATGTGGAAATTGAGCATAACTTTCAGCTAAATATGCGTAGGATAAGTCAGACCAATAAAATTAATTTCGAATTATCTAATCCTTTACCCCTTAGGAAGCTATTGAATTTTGTCTCACAATTATTTTATGTTAAAATTCCACACGAAATAATAATGATCTCTCCCTTTTGTTTACATTTGTACATACGTAAAAAGTGACATAGAGGGAGTAAGTTAGTGCTAGACCAAAATACTCCAAACTGAAAGAACTTTCTAAATAAAGTACTTTAATTATAAAAATAAGTAAATAAATGAGAATGTGGGGGGTTGTCATTAATATTTTAAAAAATGAAAAAGAGAAGGAAAAATAATTCCATATTTCTTAATAGAAGCAAAGCTTGGTGTCTTATGAAGGACTCATATTTGGGTATTTTTTTCTGCCACTTTCTCTGGCATGTGGGCCAGCAAGTTGCTGTGACGAGCCTTAAGAAAGAGTTGCTTGGAAAAGATTTCCCTAAACATGAAGGAAGGACCAGACTCCATGAATGGGGTAACACTGTGTCCTATCCAAAAACAGTTGCTTGGAACCATAAATAGAATTGAGTGCTGTCTCCACGCCAGCTATTCTTCCTACTCATGCACACACACTCACACACACACACACGCACACACCCTATTGTAGAAGGCAGCCGTGTAGAATGCCAGAAGTCTAGCAAAGCCATATTAATGACATGACCCTTTATGATAAGCATTTACTTATATTTGGTGAAGTAGGTTACTGACAATTTGGCCATTAATTTGCTGTTTATAAATCGTATTTTCCACGTGTAGTAACCACAAGACTTTGACATTCTCAGTCGTGTTGAAAGAAACAAGTTTATTAAAGAAGGGGAAGGGAAAAAAATATCAGGCCTTTAAAGTGCACCAAATTGCACATGTCAGCCACTAAGTAAAATTCTGCGCTTGAAAAATAGCAAAATGTCCATTGTATGGGAAAGGAAAGGGAATGTAGCGTGTGTGCTCACTTCACATACGAAAGGAAATCAGACCAGCAAAGAAAAGTCTAAGTATTCCAACCCTTAGAGAAACATAATCCGGAGTTTATATCAGATGGTTTATGGGAGTTTATTGGAATATACAACAGGGTTCATGTCGTGTGTCACAAGGTGAAACCTGTTCGTTGGTGATTTACAAGCTGCATGTGCCGGCATTACTGTAATTTATAGAACACAGATGGTCCTGGGGTGCCCCGCTGACTTGTAGCTGAATCAGGACCTAAGCCCCGCGTGTCATCTGCTCTGGGTACCTCAGGCTCACTTCCCAAAATTACACACCGACATATTTCTGTTCTGAACTGGAAGATTCCAGAGGCCCTTACCTTGAAATAAATGCAGCTTAAAAATGTGCAATTGCAGAGATGTGGGAAAGATTTAGGCTAGAAAGACATGATTTTTCCCCCTCTGCCCAAAGAAAGGTGCCCTCAGTCTCTTAACTTCCTCTGGGTAGCTTTAATTCATAGGTTTGTCACTATTATATTGGTAATAGGAAAATAAGACATTGCATTATTTTTTAAACAATCTTTTTTATTTTTAATCGACACATAATAATTGCACACATTTATGGGGTACATAGTGATGTTTCGATATCTATAACGTATAGTGATCAGATCAGAGTAATTAGCATTCGATCATCTCAAACGTTTATCATTTCCTTGTGTTGGGAATAATAAATGTTCTCCTTCTAGCTATTTGGAACTATATATTATTGTGAACTGTAGTCATCCTTCAGTGGTATAGAACACTATAACTTATTCCTCCCATCTAGCTGTAACTTTGTATCCTTTAACAAATCTCTCCCTGTTCCCCACCTTTCCCCCTACCCTGCCCAGCCTCTAGTGTATTCTGTTCAACTTTGTACTTCTATGAGATCAACTTTTATGCACTTCCACATCTGAGTGAGAACGTGAGGTCTTTAACTTTCTCTCCCTGGCTTATGTCACGTAATGTAAGATCCTCCAGTTCCATCCATGTTGCTGCAAGTGACAGAATTTCATTCTTTATGGATGACTAGTAATCCATTGTGTATACATTCAACGTTTTCTTTATCCATTCCCCTATTGTTGAACACAGAGGGTGACTGCCAATCTCAGCTATTGTGAATAGTGCTGCAATAAACATGGGGCTACTGGTGTCTCTTTGATACATCCATTTCCTTTCCTTTGGATATACACCCAATAACAGAATTGCTGCGTCATATGGTAGTAGTCAGCAGTCAGGAGTTTTTTAAGGAACCTCCATACTGTCCTCCACAGTGGCTGCTCTAGTCTGTATTCCTACCAGCAGTGTGTAAGAGTTCCTTTTTTTCTGTATCCTCACCAGCACTTGTTATTTTTTGTCTTTTTGATGATAGCCATTCTAATAGGGGTGAGGTGATATCTCATTGTGGTTTTTGGTTTGCATTTCCTTGATGATTAGTGATGTTGAGCATTTTTTCATTTATTTGTTGGCCATTTGTGTATTTTCTTTAGAGAAATGCCTGTTCAGATCATGTGCCCATTGTTTAATTGAATTGCTTGTTTTTTGCTGTTGAGATGCATGAGGTCCTTGTATATTCTGGATATTAATCCTCTGGATGAATAGTTTGTAAATATTTCCCCCATTCTGTAGGTTGTCTTTTCACTCTGTTGATTGTATTCTTTTCTGAATGAGTCTAAACAACATATCTCTGCTATCACCACCCCCCCAAAAAAATTATTAAAAAGGAAAAAAACGAAGACAAGTTATTTCAAAATTTTTTGCCTATTTCATATATACAGTGGCAAAAAGCCTTCCTCCCTAGCCACCTTTAAAACTATTATATAATTGTGTCTTTATTATAAATCCTTTTTATAATCCTCAAAGGATGTGGTTCAGAAAGATAGTGTAATAATGTAAGACGGATGTTTACAGAATCGAATATAAATGGATTGACCTTTCTCAAAAGATTATTTTATCAGCACTTTATTTCACAAATTAAGGCACACTTGTCGGTTTTGAACTTGCTTTCAGTACCTTCATTTGAAATTTCTAGCACTCCTCATTCTGGCACTAATATATTTCATGGTGCGTTTGAACCTCTGTTGGCCAAGGGGCAGTTAGAGAAGAAAGAACCCTTGAAGGTCCAATTGTGCTGCTCAGACATCTCCCTTTGAGCCATTTATTGAGAAATTGAATTGAACAATCCAGCAATCACAAACATATGCCTTAATAACATGTTCCAGCACCCTTGCACACTGCCACCAAGTGCTCCTATTTCTCCATGCTGGCTGGCCCTTGCAGCTCTCAGGATGGCAGAGAGGGCAAGGAAAGGTATTTCTAGTGCATCATTTCACAATTCAGCAGCAGGTACCTCACCCCGAGACTAGCACTGCCCAATAGAAATATAATGTGAGCCACATATGCAACTCTAAATTTTCTAGGAGCCACTCTAAAAAAGAAAAAAGAGGTAAAATTAAATTTAATATATATTTTTACACAACCCAATATATCCAAAAGAATATCACTTAACAAGCAATCAATATCACTGAGATATTTTTCATGTTCTTTTTTTGTATGGCATTTTCAAAATCTGACATGTGCTTTATGCTTACAGAGCATTTTAATTCATACAGACCACAGCTCGAGTGCTCAGTAGCCACATGTGTTTGGTGGCTACCGCATTGGATATGGCACTTCTAGAATGTTTCTCCTCTCCTCTGAACAAGTTGGTCTAGAAAACCTGAAGCAGGTGACAGCTCCTGTGACCTTTTCTGTAAGAAGTAGCCACTCATACAAGTTTTAATACATTAAAAACCATATCTATACGTAGTGTGTATGTATATATTGTTTTCTGATCAGGCAAACGAAAATAAAAAGTCCAAGAAGAGAAACAGAAGGAGAGCTGCAATGGAAATAAAATTGACAGCCTCTCAAAACTCAGGTGGCACTTTCCTTTTCCAGTTAATTACGGTTTTAATTACATGGCTTCTTGCGACTCCTTGATACCTAATAAACCAGACTCTGTGGGGCAGCCAAGTTGGGTTTTGCTTGAACTGCAGGTGTAAGACTCAGCATGAAACATAAATCAACTTCTTAAACACGTTCCCAGGGTGTGTTCAAGCTTTTTCTTCCTGTTTGCTTGTAAAATCACATCTTTTCACCATTGTTGGTAGAGAAATGATTGAAGCAGCGTGGGGTTGAATAATAGCTTTGTGTTTTTGACTCACTTGGCCTGGCGTAAAACATTTTGCCTCCGATGAAATAGAATAGCGGAATACAACATGTGGGGTGGTTTTTTTTTCTCTTTAAGTTTTATGAATAATATATACTCCTAAATATTGACCATTTCATTTAGAAAAATAAGTGCCTGTTAGAGAAAACAAAAATGAAGGCCCTGGGAATACACTGGGATTTCTGGTCTGAGTATTTGGAACCCATAAGATGATGGGAAATGCGTTTATTCCAGGAAAGTGCTGTGGGAGGTCAGTCAAGTTCAAACACTGGAGAGTGTGTGCCGCCTTTGCACACACGGTGGCATGGGGGCTCTCCTGCAACAGAAAACAGGGAGGGAGGGAAAGCATTCCCGATGTTCTCATTGGCTGAAAACCCAGCAGCATCTGATGGCATTATGAGCAGCTTGCAATTTAGCCTCAGCAGCAGGAAAATCTGCAGTTGATCAGCTATGCCATAACCAGTAAATGTCACCGTGGTAAATGTGGCTTTCAATGGAGGGTCTTGCAGTGCCTAGTGATAATTCTGCCAGTTCTTCTCTCTCCCCTCCTCCACCCATAAAGAGAAAGTGCAACATATGGTATTTGCAATATTATCACAAAATATGAGATACTGGGTGAAATAGATTACGTGTGAAGGGGGTTTAGCCCATAATTTCTAGTAATTTCAAAAACATGAAAATGGCTTTTGAAGTAGAAAAGAAGGCCTTTCTCCTTGGGGAGAACTTCAAAACATCACATGTTATATAAACACAAATGCATTTACCTTGCCTGGACCTCCCTTTTTTCTCCTTGGAATCCTGGCTAATTGTCAGTGATGTCTGTGTTCTAACAAGAGGTTTCTTTCTCAGACCTGAATTATTTGAATTTAAACTCCCTAATAGTGAAGTTCTGCTGTGAGTCAGAAAGTTTGGGGGAGGGTTGGTAAGCGAAGGAAGTTGCTGCATATGAATCATGGTCTTTTTATAAAAGAAGATCTAAAGTGGGTTCATGATCTGTCACTCCTCCTAAGTTCTCATCAATAATGCTGAGTCCTAAAAAGATGCCTTTCTTGTCTCCAGGAATCTGTTTGTTGTGCTCCTCCCATTAACTTGGATAGCACTCTGCAGATCAAACTCATAGACTGAGGATGCAAGGCATGATGAAACCCTTGGAAAAACCTCATGTCTGGCTCCTACAGGCTCCCGACCATTGTTGCCTCTTGGATGTGTGTATACTCACTCTGGGCAGGCAGGCAGGCAGGCGGGCACTTTGTTTTTATATTAAATATTAGCATTGTTGAGCTAGAAATGGGCACTCATAGAGTATTATTGTGACTGCAGCCATTAGAGTTAGTGGATATTTGTGTTCTGTTGACCAGTATCCGTTATTTAAAATAAATGCGTGTTTGCTGAGTCTGCTCTGCTATAAACTCCAGGGGACCCAGCCCAATGTCTGGCATACAGTTGGTGCTCAGTAACTACTGGTTGAACAAATAATGAATTGAAATGGATTTAGACTTTTCCGTCTTTTCTGGACAGGTGAGAATGCAGTAAGGATTTTGAATCGCAATACCATAGTTGTGCTAGGATCCAGGAACACTGTTAGAATGCTCATCAAGTTGTGGGAAAAGGCTGGTAGACTCCAACTTAAACCTTCCCTGAATTCCTCAGCTGCCCTTTTCAGTCAGTGCTTCAGTATGGGCAGAAATTCTAAGGAGATTATTTGCCCTTTAATGCCAAAGTCATCTTCCCCAAGGTGGTGGGATGGAGGAAGATGTGGGAAAGGAGGAGGAAGATGAACATCAAGAAAAATGCCCTGCGGTAAAGGAGATGGCCCCTTGAGAGCTTAGACAGCACTTTCAAGCACGTTTTTTTAGTTAATCTGCATAACAATCATGTGTGACAAATATAGTCTTCATTTTACAGAAGAGAAAACTGAGGCTCAGAGAAATGAAGTGTCATGCCTAAGATCATGATGCCCAGAAATAATAGACCCCAGATGGATACCCAGGTTCTGAAACCAAGCAGACTAAGTCCTTTTTTAACTAGTATTTTAAGTGAAAACGTAGTATATATGATAGTTTTAAAAACTTAATTAGTGAAAATATCTTTGCCTCAATCAGACCCCCAATTTCCTTTTCCAAGGAAACTACTCTGTACAGATTCTTTAGTACTCTTAAAGAAATTTAAGTGAATATGTAAACATTTAAAACATACAAACACAAACACACACATGACTAGGGGCATAATAGTCATAATAGGCTCTTCTAAGTTTAGCTTTCTTCATATAACCTGTGGCTTGATTAGAACTTATATAAAGATTCCCATCACAGATGGAGCTGTGCCATTGTTTTCAACTCTGCAAATATAATGTATTTTACCATTTCCCCATTGGTAAGCATTTAAGTTGCTTCTAGGAATTTGGCATTGTAAACAATGCTGAAATGAATATCCATGCACATGACAACAGTCATTCATTTGCTTACAAGTTTTCTAACAACTGGGTGTCCACGATTGCCTTGAATGATGCACTGGGCTGAGGAGGCAGGTCCAGTTCTGAGATTGCCACTCCCTAGCTGTGTGACTTTCCCAGATGTAAAATGAGAAAGCACAGGAAAGCCTCAAGAGGCAGAGCTGTGCTCTGTGGTGGAAAGAGACCCAGTGTGGCCCAGGACACCTGAGTTCCAGTCCTAAGTGTACCAATAACGAGGTCTATGATGCAAGATTTAAGATAGCCTCTCAAAGTCTAGATGACCTCAAAGATCCTCTACCTCTTCCAAAACCATCTACTGGGGAAATAACAGCTTTCCCCACTCATTAGATTTGCTGCCAGTGCTTTCAATGCAATTAACTTTGCAAAGGACACTATGGTCTCTTCCTGACCATCATGTCCCCTTCTGGGATATTCACATTCTCCTTTACACCCCGTGTGTTTTAGGAGAAGCTGACAACAAGTTGGAGCTTGTGAGTAAGGCCCAAATTCATCAGTATAATCCCTTCCCCTGGTCATAGTTTTGGGTCTGGAACAAGTACACAAAGTAAGTTCCATCAAAAAGACAAAAGGAGCTTCTGGATAAGGAGAATTCTCACTCTTTTAAGAGATTCCTGGATGGGGGAACATGTAGACCCAAGAAGTGTTCATGGCCATCTCCCAACTACAAGGAGAAGCCAGCCTTGAAATAAAGTTAACCCCAGAAAGGGAGGATGGAGAGAAAGAAGGTGAGTGATCCTTGGTGATATAACTAAACCAGTGAAACAAACCAACTCCAAAGCCTGCCTAACTCTGCTTGCCATTTATGTGAGCCAATCAGTCTCTTTGTGTTTTAAGTCTTTATACTTAAGTTTGAATCAGAGTTTTCTGTTACATGCAATTAAAGGCATATTAAGAGACACGGAATTAGATAACACTATAGATATTCATGTAGGTATACAATTTATTGGTGCTTATTGAGTATGGGCTGGGTACTGTGCTAAGTACTTTATAAGAATTACTTCCTTTAATCATCATCATAACCCACAAAAGTAGATACTACTATACACATCTGGTAGATGAGAAAACAGCTTCAGAAATTTTGTAACTGTTCAAGCTATTCAGCTAATCAGCAGGGCAGGTGGAATCGCATAGTTCCAAAGCAATTGTTTAAAACCACCTATCCTCTGATCATGACTGGTATAAACATGCTTATTCAGTTTACCACCATCCCAAGCTACAATAGGAAGGGTGAGGTTTCTCTCACACCCTGCTCTGTCAGAAACCTCCTCCCACAGAGATGCACAGAGCTTTAAACTGCCTTACCCCAAAGGTAAAGAAACTGGCTCTCACAGGCAGACATCTTCCGTCCTCCTGAGCCCCACTTACTGGATCTGCCCCACTCTTTTGCTGTTACATACCCATTCAAGTTAAATTATCAATGGGTTAATTTGTTTCCATCATATACTTTACCCAAGTGCATATTTATATTTTACCAGAGACCTTTGAAGTCTTCACCTAAAGGAGAGACTAATGAAGAACAGTTCAGGTACCAGGTAGACAGTCCAGGTCCAGATGGGTAGATGTGATTTGCAAATAGTTCTACTTAGGTGATTACATTTACCACTGACAAGATTGTAAGGACATCACATTCACATTTTATTAGCTGAAAATTGATAAGTTGATTCAAAGTCTGGTACAAATTTTAAAAATAGCCAATCTAAAAAGATAAGAAATAATTAGTAAGAGAATAACATTTCCATTAACAAAATGTCAGAAGTGATTAACCCTTTGTTGTGCATGAATGTGCCAGATTGTTTATAAACAAAAAAAAGAATAACCACATACACACGTACAAATGCACACATATAATATGTACAATATCGGTAACCTTTTTTTCTGCCTTCCTGATTAATTCATAGACAAAGCTCAGATTATCCAGTGTTGTCCATTTCTTTGTTTACATATTTTCACAGCTTAAACACTTCTGGATTAAGTACTTCTATATAGCATTGTTTTCATTATTGTGTTCTGTTTATATAAACTGAAAGAAGGAACAAATGAACAAAGGGATGAATGAAAGAACAAAGGAAGAGAAGGGAAGAAGAAAGGGGAAAGGAAGAAGGGAAGAAAATCTAGTTAACATCAAAAATAAATTGCTTAAACATACAGAAAAAAATGAAAACTGCAATTACTTTTATTAATTTTATTTTCTACCATAATTTATACTATAGTGTTTTATTATGTTGATTACTAGAAAAAAATAAAAGGACCTCACCAATAATTAATTCATTGTGCAATTAAAATCACACACCTGAATCTTCCACAAATGTTTAAATAAATCATTTTTAAGAGAATTGGTATGTGGTTGCTTTCCCAGATGTTCCAAAGGCAAACAAATGTGTTAATTAGCATACTTTAGGACTTGAACTATACTTGTCTCCTCTTTATAATTTTGCCTTTTATTTCCAATTGTAAATTCCTCAGGTAAAAAAAGGTCAAAACCTGGTGTGGCACCAATTAATGTTGGAAAAAAGTAAATACATGCTGTGAATCAACAGTTACATGTTCACACAACAAGATGTTGTGAATCATGAATCAACGATTGAATTTAAACTACAAATGGGCTATGTGTTATTTGCCTGAATTGGGAAAAATCTATGAAAGTAAGAATTAGAAGCAAATCAACCTGCTGAAATAACAACAGACACACATTTTAAAATATCCAAAAGTAACTTTTGTCATGTATCATCTCCAGTAATCCTCATAGTGCCTTTATGGAGAAAGCATTAATACCATTTATTATTTCTGTTTGCAACTAAGGAGACTGAGACTGAGAAATTGCTTAAACTTTCACAGCTAGTGAGTTACAGAAGTGGGTAATACTAGAATCTAAAAACTCCCGATACATGCCTATTCTTTTCACTACACAACTCTCTCTTCCAGGAAGTGAAGATTTTGATAAGTCGGTAAAGAGCTTAAAAAACAGATGTCAAGAAAGACAAACAGGGAACGTTGCTATAAAGTGGAAACGGTGTGTAAGTAATTATCTGATGCACCCACAGAAACCCAGCGAACATGCCCTTAGCGTAACATGGGAAGGATGAAAAGCTACGGAGCTTTGAAACGAGATTTATTTTCTGTTGAAACAATCTGAAACTGCCCCACATTAGCAAAAAGTATTTGATAGTATGACAGAGTGAAGGGAAAAGGCTGGCGGAATGAGATCTGCTGCTCAGGGCTCTGAAGGGCCCCAAAGTGCCGGGGAACTATGGATCAACCAAGTGTAGGAGGATGCTTCGTTGACCTACAGCAATGTACAAAGGACTGTTTCCTTCCAGTATCATTTCATCACTAAGAGGAAGAATATCGAGGTTGTTATCATAACAGAAGTTGCATAACAATTACAGTCAGTCCTCAGTTAATATCATCCATAGGTTCTTGGAAACCGAGACATTAAGCAAAACCAATTTTACTATAGGCTGATTGGTATAAACAAGAGTTAAGTTTCTACAGCGTATCTCTGGTCACAAAAACATCAAACTTCTAATAAAACAAAACACTTCTAATACTAAATATTGAGATAAATGTGAGCTATACATACATCTAAGAAAAATTAATAAAAACAAGTAAGATAATTACTTACCCAATTTTTGATGAATCAGCAGTGACGGTGGGTGTAGCGGAGGTGAGTTAGTTAAATCAAGGAATAAATGCGTGCAAAGCGAACACTGTAAGGAGCACCTCCTACCACCATACAGTTCAAAAACAAACAATGACAAATCTGGCAGGTTCACAGAGTGCTTTCATGCCACGTGGTTTATTGTGCATTTGTATGATGATCATAGACTTTACATATTTTTATTGTAGAATGACTTGTATTCATTCATTCATTCATTCATTCATTTTCTAACCTATTTATTCCAGATCAAAGTTGAAGGTGCCTGAAGTCTATCCTGGTGGTTCAGGACACCAAGTGGGAACCAACCCTGCACAAGACGTTATTCCATCACAGGGCACATTCAAATACACACCCACACTCACTCAGACTGGGACCATGTAGACACGCCGATGAACCTAACGTGCACAGCTTTGGGGTGTGAAAGGGTGCTGGAGTAGCCAGAGAAAATGCATGCAGACATAGGGAGAACATGCAGACTCCGCACAGACAGTGGCCTCTGCCAGGAATCAATTTTTTCCTCATTAACATCATAACAAAACAATGTTGAATGAAACAATGTTATTCAAGGACGTGCTGTACAGGCATACCTCTGACATATTGTGGGTTCAGTTCCAGACCACCACAAGGAAGCAAAAATCACAATAAATTAAGTCACACAATTTTTTTGGTTTCCCAGTGCATTTAAAAGTTATATTTACACAATTTTGTAGTCTATTAAGTGTGCAATAGCATTATGTCCCAAAAACAATATACATACCTTAATTTTAAAATACTTTTGTTGCTAAAAAATGCAAATGAGCATCTGAGCCTTCAGCCAGTTGTAATTTTGCATTGGATGGTCTTGCCCCAATGTTGACAGCTGATGACTGATCAGTAGGGTAGTTGCTGAAAGTTGGGGTGACTATAGCAATTTCTTAAAATAAGGGAACAGTGAAGTTTGCCTCATTGACTTTTTCTTGAAAGAAAGATTTCACTGTAGCATGCGATGCTGTTTGAAAGCGTTTTACCCCTAGAACTTCTTTCGAAATCGGAGTCAATTCTTTCAAACGCTGCCACTGCTTTATCAATTAAGTTTATGTAATATTCTAAATCCTTTGTTGCCATTTCAACAATATTCACAGAGTCTTTACCAGGAGTAGATTTCATCTCGAGAAACATTTTCTTTGCTCAGCCACAAGAAGCAGCTCCTCATCCATCCAAGTTTTGTCGTGAAACTGCAGCAATTCGATCACATATCTAAGCTGCGTTTCTTCTTCTCTTGCTATTTCTACCTCATTTGCACTCATTTCCTCCACTGAAGTCTTGAACTCCTCGAAGTCATTCATGAGCGTTGGAATCAACTCCTTCCAAATTCCTGTTCATGTTGATATTTTAGCCTCTTCTCCTGAATCACAAATGTTCTTAATTAGCATCTAGAACGGTGAGTCCTTTCCAGAAGATTTTCAATTTATTTTACCCAGATCCATCAGAGAAATCACTCTCTGTGGCAGCTACAGATTTATGAAATGTATTCCTTAAATAGTAAAACTTGAAAGTCGAAATTACTCCTTGATCCATGGGCTACAGAATGGATGTTGTATTAGCAGACATGAAAACAACATTAATCTCCTTATACATCTCTATTAGAACTCTTGGTTAGCCAGGTGCCCTGTCAATAAGTAGTATTATTCTGAAAGAAATCTTTTTCTGAGCAGTTGGTCTCAACAATGAGCTTAAAATACTCAGTAAACTATGCTACAAATAGATGTGCTGTTATCCAGGCCTCATTGTTACATTTATAGAGCACAGGCAGATTAGATTTAGCATAATTCTGAACGTCTCTAGGATTCTCAGAATAGTAAATGAGCATCGGCTTCAACTTAAAGTCACCAGCTCCATTAGCCCCTAACAAGAGAGTCAGCCTGTACTTTGCAGCTTTGAAGCCAAGAACTGACTCCTCCTCCTTAGCCGTAAGTCCTAGATGGCACCTTCTTCCAATAGAAGGCTGTTTTGTCTACATTGAAAATCTTTTGTCTAGTGTAGCCACCTTCATCAGTGATCTTAACTAGACCTTCTGGATAATTTGCTGCAGCTTCTACATCAGAACTTGCCGCTTCACCTTGCACTTTTAGGTTACAGAGATGGCTTCTATCTCTAAACCTCATGAGCCAAGCTCTGTTAGCTTCAAACTTTGCTTCCATAGCTTACTCACCTGTGTCAGCATTCACAGAATTGAAGAGAGTTAGGCCCTTGTTCTGGATGAGGCTTTTGCCTAGGGAATGTTGTGGCTCATTTCATATTCTATCCAGACCACTACAACTTCCTCCATATCAGCAATATGGCTGTTTCGCTTTCATATCATTCACGCATTCACTGGAGTAGCGCTTCTTATCTCCTTCAAGAACTTTTCCTTTGCATTCACAAGTTGGCTGACTGTTTGGAGCAAGAGAGCTAGCTGTCAGCCTATCTCTGCTTTTGACATGCCTTCCTCACGAAGCATTATCATTTCTAGCTGTTGATTTAAAGTGAGAGACATCAGACTCTTCCTTTCATTTCAACACGTACAGGCCCTTGTTTGGTTATTAATTGGCCTCATTTCGATATTGTTGTGAATAGGGAGGCCTCAGGAGAGGGACAGAGATGGGAGAATAGCCAGTGGGTGGAGCAGTCAGAACACACACATTTATGGGTTAAGTTTGCTGTCTTGTGTGGGCACAGTTCCTGGGGCCCCCAAACAATTACAAAAGTAACATCAAAGATCACTGCTGACAGATCACCATAATAGATACAATAATGATAAAAAAGGTTTGAATATTCTAATAATGAAAAAGTTTGAGAATTATGAAAATGTGACACAGGGACAGGAAGTGAGCACATGTTGTTGGAAAACGGCACTGATAGACTTGCTCAAAGGAGGGCTGCACAGTCCTTCGATCTGTAAAAAGTTCAATATCTTGGAAGTACAGTAAAGCAAAGTGCAGTCGAAGACTGTATCCCTGTACTGGAGATGAGAGAAAACAACCTCAGCCTAGGTGGGTAGCCTCAGCTCCATCAGTCTACTTTTTAATCAGGCACAGAGGCCCACTCCTGGAACACCTCAAGAAAGGAAAGAACCACGTTCAACAAAAACTAAATAAATCAGGGTATTAGCAACTCTTATATCAGGACTGCAGCACAGTAGGGGAGGGTTACTAAGAACTCACCCTCAGAGGCCCCAGGGGACTTTTCTTTATAAGAAGCCATAAATGCAAAATAAATGTGCTTACACATTGAGAAAACATTCAGAGCTGTGAATCCTATTGTTTAGTCCTTCTAAATAACAAAGAAATGAGTGGGCCATCCCATAAGAAGATCTAGAGAGGACAATAATGACCTGTGAAGGAGCAATACTTTCTTTCAAATATTTGTAAATGCTCTCACAGGTATTTTCTCCCAGCACACTTCTCACCTCCTGGTAAAGAAAAAATATTCCATGATTACAGATATAATTATCATTCTTGAATTATAGAAATCAAGGGGTTTAGTGATATGACCAAAGTCATGTAGAAATTAACAGGCAAAGAATGTATTAATGAAGTCTGTCACCAGGAGGAATTAAGGCCCAGAGAGAGGCGGGTCCCAATTACAGAAGTGGAAATTCCAAGTGTAACCCCCAAACAAGTAGTAGCACTAAACAGAACATGAAGACATGGTCCGCACAGTCCTGGCATTTCACTTTCAATGCATCTGCCAGTTTTTCCATGGCAGGGTAATTCGGAAGTCCCAAACTTGCTCTATGAATTCTTTTGAGTAAACCACCCATTTGCTGATGTCTGTGAACTTCATTGCCTACAGGCGACCACTACAGGCAAAAACATTAGGGTCCTCCAGTTCGCAGCAATTTCCAAATGCTCCCATTTTTGGCAAAGTTATCCCCAGGCCAACTGTGAGTTCCAGTTTAGAACATCACAGAATCAATCTTTTTTGTACGACCAGAAATCAGGAATACATTTAGGAGTGGGGATAGCAGACAGACTTTTATAGCAAAGATTATAAATAGGTACGGAGCTTCCTTTTAAAAAAAAAATTTGTCTTATTAGAACAATTAAATAAACACCAATAAAGGGAGATTTGGAATTCTTTGACAGCACAAGGATAAAGAAAACCAGATAGCTATAGAGATTTTGTTACTATTTATAGCCATAATATTGCTGCTGGAGAGTAAGGAACATATTTACAGTAAAGACAAGGAGGGAAAGATCTAAGGCGTGTGGCAGGCATTGATAACAATTATTTGAAAAAGCAAAAAAAGCCCTGGAACATTTAAAGAAAATTACAAAGGATTTTGTCAGACTCAAAGGGAGAGAAAACTCCATAGTTGGAGATGTAGCTGAGAATCTGCAAGCAGTTACCTCAGGCAGAGCGGAGCGGAGACGGGGAGGGAGGGGAGGCTGCCTCTCCCACCCGCTCTGACGGCTTTCATCGGGCCTCGGAGGACTCGTTGGCAACGTGGCTGACTTGGCACCACAGAGTACGTGTTGCTTAGAGATAGTCTCAGATGTGGAGCGAATGTGGGAAGGAGACAGGCAGTTAATTGAGTTGGGAGAATTGAATGCAGACTGCTGAGATAAACCCAGATGACTCAGGCCGAAGAACAGGACGAGCAGAAATGGACACTTCCCCTACCTCAGCTGGGTCTCCCCTGGCGCCAGGGCAGGGCAGGCTTTACGGACTTGTGACCTGTGCAGCTGTACAGCAGCCCCAGTTCAGAAGGGCCCAGCACTTCCTTTAAGGCTCTGCCGTCACCATCCTGAAATGCTAAATAATTTTTGCGCATGGGGCCTCACACTTTCATTTTGCACTGGGCCCCGCCAATCACGTCGCTGGGCCTGCTGTCGTGACGGACCACCATATGGTGTCTGGGCCCCATGACAACATCCAAAGCTGGGGACTTCTGACTCATGACTTCACAGCAGGCACAGAGAAATACGGAGGAAGTTGAGTTTGATAATTTTATTGACAAAGTGAGAAATTCAGACAGGGGATGTTTTTCTACTTGGTAATAGCTTGACCGAGGTTTTATTTTGTATTCTTTACTAGCGTTATATCTTTTTAAAAAGTCATTTGGTCTGTGGTCGGACCTGGTGCAGTTCCAGAGACGGGGTTGTAATCACCAGGCCAACGAGAGGAAAAATGCCCCATCAACGCAACCCCATGCGATCATCTTCCGGGGAGGGAAATCTCTGTTAGACCCTGACGTTCTGCCGTGGCGAAGCTTGTAGAAGGGGCCTAACTGGTTCACTGCATTGTAGAAAACCAGTACTAAACTGGTTGGCCACAGGGTCCTGGGGAATGTTCAAGTTTGAGATGAGTTTGAGAAGTTGATCTGAAGAAGCTGAAGGACAGAACATTCTTGAATTGCTTCAGATCCACACCCTGTTTGACTCAGATCCTCGCCTCGGCAACCTCCCGCTCTGTCTTCACAAAAGAGCACGCTGCTTCTGTAGCACAGAAGGTCCGTATAAATATATTATGTTCCAATAAATAAGTAATATAATTAAGAGTAATCTTTTCCATATCCCAAATTCGGCACTAAAATTAAACAAGCCCGCACATATTCCAGAGACAATAACCAAAGGGGAGTGGGGCGAAGAAACAGATGAAAACAATATAAAGACATGCAAAACTGCTATTAGCTTGAGACAGATAAAAGAATTTCAAAATTATAGCTTTTGGTAATGCTTAAGTTGAGAGTCTAGTAATCTGGGTGCAATTGTACTTGGGGGCATTTGTTCTTTGTACAAGAAAATAGATTAAGAAAAAAAATGGAGTTGCTAAGCCCACCACCAGAAAACAAATCTTCAGAGGAGGGCTCTGGCCCTTTGAAACAATGTACAAAACTCTCACCACAGGGCTGCAAAGTCAGGACAGGGAGCCAAGGCTTGCCTGCTGGAAGTGGACCTAGAAATCATTCCCTTTTGCCTCATAGATGTTGTGTTTTTTTTTCTGGTGTGAGGATGTCTTATACAGAAGTCCTCTGTGCACACAGGAGGTGAAGGGGAATGAGGGGCCTGTGGTCAGCACCATCCCTGCCCACCTCCCCAAGATGGCCTCTCATATGGCTGACTCACCAGACATGGCCAGGGAGCAGGGGACTTGCCCAAGCTCACATGGCTCAATAGAGGTGGTGCTAGGACTTGAGCTCAGGCCTCCAGATCCAGTCCGGGCCTCCCCAATGAGGGGGCAGGAGCACACCTGTGTCCCCAGTCCCAGGGAAGCAGAGGCAGGCTGTCCATCTTGCCCTCAGCCTGGACTCCCTGAGGCCATAGTGTGCCGAGACCCAGGCTGGGCCACCTGGGCTCTACAAAGCCTTGGGGACCCAGAGTGAAGATTTTCCAGTTCTTAGAAAATACCTCTGACCCCTGCTTCCTGGGTCATTGCAGTCAATCCTGATCATCACTTCTACTCCCAACACCCCCTGACACACACACACGCACACACACACACACAGAGGCACATAGTCACTGTTTCAATGTGACCAGAGCCCACTTCACTGAGGAAATACTCCAAATGTGCCTGTGTTTGTGTTTGTGAGGAGCTGAAGTGTGCCATAAACCAGTAGTGCTCACACTTGAGCTTGCATCAGAATCCCCTGCAGACTTGCTAAACATGCTGCTGGGTGCCGCCCCCAGAGATTCTGATTCAGGTCTGGGGTGGGGCCCAAGAATTTGCATTTCTGACAGGTTCCCAAATAATGCTAATGCTGTCAGTCCAGGGACCACCCTTTGACAACCTGTGCTATAAACCATATCTGAGGGAACCTTGGCTCCATCAGCACAGCCTTTGCAGAGCAGGGCTGAACGCCCTCCCAAAGAGATGACACCTGTCACCTCAATGCCATGCTAGAATTGCTAGAATTATCTTCAACACAAAATATCAAGAACAAGGTTTGTTCAGTATAAGACCCCCGAGCTTTGCCTTCCTGTGATACTTTCTGCCCTGCAAGATGGTCTGAACAGGAGAATGATGTCAAGGCTCCAAAAAAGACTCCCCCCTTCCTCAGAGAGTACAGGGTTACACAGCTGAGCGTCGTGACTTGGTGGCTATACCGACACTGGCAAAATCAAGAACGTTGACCGGATACTTCAAGGACAAAAGGGGAGAGCATGTACCTGCACTTGAAGGCATTGGTTTGAAATTTCCAGATTAGCCATTTGTGTGGCTTCTAATCTCAAGCTCAAGGCAGGTAAGAGGCAGTGAAATTTTTCACTGAAAGGGGAAGAACAAAAGCAAAATCCTGTTCTTTTGAAATGATAAAGCTGGTGTTCCTTAGCATTTGGAGAGGTAGTATTTTCCTATATCTCGACAGCGCTTGCATTCTTTTAGATGAATTTAGCAGACAGATTTCTCCTTCTAATTGTGTTTCCTATGAAAATAAGATAATTGATTTCAGAGAAATGTTATTCACAAATTAGGTTAGTTTCTCATTTATATTTTAATTTCTTGCTTAGTTCTGGTCAAAAATCCTGTGAGCTATGTATTTTAATTTATAATTAAATAACCAAGTAATAACAGAACATTACTATTAATAATATGCTGGTCATAAAAATGAGTACTTTAAAAGAAATGTATATAGCGACAAAGCAATGTGAAGAAAACAGAGAAGTACATGTTCATTTAAAGTTAAAATTTGGTTCCTAATTAGCCATTATTACACTCTCAATTCAATTCTATAATTGTCTAGTTGTGTGCTAGACACTATTGGAAATCCAATAAACTCATAGACATGAAAGTTTTAGACATTAAGTCTTAGACATTAGTTTTAATGTCTAAAACTAATAGACATTAAAATGTGAAAAAATGGCATTGGAATTATTTAACAGAAGCGTAAGATAGTGTCACTACCCTTAAAAGAGTTTAAAGTGACCCTAACAGCCAGCGGTCTGAGTCAGCCTCCTCATAACCTGAGCATTTCTTCTCTAACAAGGATCGTCATGCTCCAGTGAAACCATTTCAAGTGCTAAAAGCATCTCAAGCAAGTCCACGCTGATGGGACACATTGAGTGAGCCCAATAGCTTGCCCTGTGGGAACCCATCAGAAATGTGAACACGGCGTCCGTGATCACCACTGTAATCCCTCAGCTGCAGGTTCAGCATCCCCAGTTGTATTAGTCAGGCTTCTCCAGAGAAACAGAACCCATGGGAGATACTCCTATGTGTGTATATACACCCATACGGACATATATATATTTAGAAACAGAGAAAGATTGGCTCATAGTGGGGAGATGAGCAACTGTGATATCTGTAGGGCAGATGGGAATTCATGTATGAGTGGATGTTGCAGTCTTGAGGAGTCCTTCTTTTTCTTTTCTTTTTTTTAAGACAGAGTCTCACTCTGTTGCCCGGGCTAGAGTGAGTGCCGTGGCGTCAGCCTAGCTCACAGCAACCTCAAACTCCTGTGCTCAAGCGATCCTTCTGCCTCAGCCTCCCAAGTGGCTGGGACTACAGGCATGCGCCACCATGCCCGGCTAATTTTTTTCTATATATTTTTAGTTGGCCAATTAATTTCTTTCTATTTGTAGTAGAGATGGGGGTCTCGCTCTTGCTCAGGCTGGTTTCGAACTCCTGACCTTGAGCAATCCGCCCGCCTCGGCCTCCCAGAGTGCTAGGATTACAGGCGTGAGCCACCGCACCCGGCCCCTTTTTTAGTATATTTTGAAAGACATTGGAATTCGGTCATTAAGGGTTCATTCTTTGTGCTAAACCAAGTCATCTCATTTAGAGTCTCCTTTAAAATGCAAATATTCCTCAAAGAGATAATAATAATATCAATCCACTATAACTCAGGGAGTTACTCAGAGAGTTACTTTTATTATCACTCCTTTTTTTCAGGTGAAGAAACTGGGGCCCAGAGAGGTTAAGTAGCTTTCCCAAGGTTTCCAAGCTACTTAATACCAGGCTAGGAACCTAAGCAGTCTGGCTCCAAAGTCTGTGATTTTTTTTTTTTTTTTGAGACAGAGTCTCATTCTGTCATTCTGGATAGAGTGCCGTGGTATCACCATAGCTCACAGCAACCTGAAACTCCTGGGCTCAAGCGATCCTACTGCCTCAGCCTCCCAAGTAGCTGGGACTACAGGCGCATGCCACCACGCCTGCTAATTTTTCTATTTTTAGTAGAGACGGGGTCTCGCTCTTGCTCAGGCTGGTCTCAAACTCCTAAACTCAAGCAATCCCTCCACCTTGGCCTCCCAGAGTGCTAGGATTACAGG
>CAUYRT010022750.1:0-35645 GCA_963574885.1 Lepilemur ruficaudatus
TTTTCCAGCTCCAGTACATAGGTTTACCCAGCCTGCCTCCCACTTTAGACATTTTTATGTTATCAGATCAGAGGAAGAACTTTGAGTGGATAGTTTTCAAGACATCAGGGCTTCCTAACTGATCTTCATGGGAGTCCGCTATACCAGTTAAATGAAAGATCACATCAGGAATAGGCTTCTCCCCAGCAGGCCAAGAGCTAGGGCCATTTAATGAATGAAGGCTGAGAATGACACTTAGCAGTCCCGTCTAAATTCACATCTCCATCCCACTCTTCCCCTGCCCTTCTCGATCCATGACCTTACTTTAGAAGAATACATTGCCTTTGTGAAAGTACTATATCTAGAGTTTTAAAACAGACCTTTTTAAAGAGCAATTTTAGATTTACTGAAAAATTAAACAAAAAAACCCAGAGAGTTCTTATATGCCCCCTGGGCTACCCACCTCGACAAATTTCCCCTATTATTAACATCTTGTGTTAGTGTGATTCATTTGATACTACTGATGAACTAATATTGATACTGATTATTATTAATTAAAGCCATAGATTACATTAGGATCTACTATCTGTGCTGTATGGTTCTATGGGTTTTGGCAAATGCATAATGTCATGCATCCACCATTATACCATGACATGGAACGGTTTCACTGCTCTAATAGTCCCCTGTGTTTCACATATTCATTCTTCCCTCCCTTTCTCTAAACTCTTAGCAACCACTGATCTCTTTACTGTCTCCATGGTTTGCCCTTTCCAGAATGTCATATAGTTGGAATCATACAATATATAGCCTTTTCAGATTGGCTACTGAGTTGTTCACTGAGCCATTTGCATCTAGCCTTCCTACAGGTCTTTTCATCAGAATGTGTTTTGCAGATATTTTCCATAATTTGTCACTTGTCTTTTCAATCTCTTAACAGTGTCTTTCATAGAGCAGACATAGAACACACTGGCTTCATGAAAGACCTTCATTGAGTTTAATCCCACACATTGGCAGTTCAAAGTCAGTTCAGTCAACATGCTCAAGCCACTCTGCAGCAAAAGTTAGCTTCATAGGAATATATGAACCCCCTTGGTATGCCAAGGGTATGCCAACCCCCCCATTGGTATGCCAATCCTTGTTCCTATATCAACAGGTAGAGTTACAGTACAATGGTTTTCCCAAGGCTCTGCAACTTCAAGGATTTCATTCTTGTTTAAATATTGAAAAGGAGAATACAAGTGGGGACATAGAATTAATGACAGTGTCCCCAAGAACATAGAGAGAGGCAGAAAATTTTACCTTAAGAGTTAGAAGACTATGAACAAAGCATTTGTTAATTTAACAAGAGCTTACTATGTACCAAATAATAATCTAAGCTTTGATGATATTGTAAAAAAAAAAAAAAAATCCTTGCCTTCATGGAACTTGCATTCTAGTGGGTGAAATAGACAATAAACGAAATAAATAAGACAGACAGAGATGATAGTGATAAATGATAGAAAAATAAAGCAGGAAAAGAAGATGATATACTGGGGGAAGGTGAAATTTTAGATAGAGTGACAGGAAGTCCTTTCTTAAAAATGTGACTTTTGAGGAAAGGCGTGTAGGAAATGAATGAATGAGCTGGCAGGAAGGGATCAGAGAAGGAGCATTCCAGGCATGAGTACCAGCAAGTGCAAAGGTCCGGCACATCTGAACAACAGTGAGAAGGCCACTGTGGCTGAGGTGGAGTGAACATGGGGAAGAGTAGTAGGAGACGAAGAGAACGTTAGTGAGGATCCAGGTCATCTGGGGCCTCAGCGGCCATTGAAAGGCCATTGGCTTTTACCTAGGATAAAACAGGGAGCAATGCAGGCACTTGAGCAGAGGAGTGACATGATCGGGATTATGTTTTCACAAGATCTGCCACTCGTGGAGAGTAGACTGAAAGGCAAAGGGCAGAGGTAAGAACCAGTTAGAGAGAATTGAAATCATGCAGGCAAAAATTGATGGTGGATTGGTCTCGAGTAACAGCAGTAAAAAGGTAGTGAGAAGTAGTTAAATACTTTTCAGTCATTCTGTGTTCTCCAATCTGGTATAGATATATTACTTTACATTAGCAAATAATAAAATAAAATAAATTAATGAACAGATAAATAGGTTAAAATTTTGCTGTAGCCCCAGGCCATGATGCACAACTTCTGGGTAACAAAGCCAAAAGGCTCACTCCTGGAAGGGTCTAAGGTTTCCAAACTCAATAATGTTACCACCGGTCAGATCCTCTGACACCCCTACATGGGGGAGGTAAGAATTTGGGGATTTGGAGCTTGACCACAGCAGGCAACAGAGAGGTAGAGATTGTGGAAGTTATGAAGCTGCGGTGCAAGTATCTATGTGGCCATACCTTTCCCACAATGTGATTGTCCTTTGGGTCACCAGGCACTCTCTCGGGCCATAATGATGTGACTGTTCTACATGCAATTTAGAGACAGGGCAAAGGGCAGAGGCACCATGCAGGTACTGTCAATTTGGGCTTGGAGCTCCTCTACATGGGGCCTGGAATCCTGGGTGAAAATGTAGGATTTGGAAAACGCAGTACATTATTCTAGAAAAGTGCATTCTCTGGCTCCCTGGGAGAGTCAGGCACATCATTTTTCATTTCCTTCTCCTTGATATGATGAAGGTCTTGGCTCTCTGTGGAGTCAATTTCCCTTACGTCTCTTTCTTCTAGAAAACACATTGCTTCAATCATCTCCACTTTAAAAAGTCTCTTCTCAATGTCAAATGGGTGTTTTTCAGCTAGCTCAGACAGAGAGTTACACTCCCTGCACCTCTGACGAGATGGGAGAACATTCTTCCATGTGCTAGGTTACTGAACACTCTCCCTTGTGGGCTTAATCTAATCCTGTCCACTGAAGCCCCTAACTAGCCAGTTGGTTGTCATCACTAATTAAAGAGAACATTTTAAAGTCATCTCATGAGTGATTCACAGACATATCTCAGTGTCCTTTGTATTTCCGATGGCATTGGATCACAGAAGTGAATGTGCTTGAAAAATGTCCCAGAGCTAACCAGTAACTACTTTAATCAATATTTCCTTTTTCACATGTCTTTGTCCCTACAGGGGCCTTAAATTCTGAAAAATTGTTCTCCCATTTCACACAATTTACTTCTAAGTAGATCAGCCCTTCACTATTTTTATTCCTAAATCCCATGATTTCTGTTTTATTATTTCTATGTCTGTGTTCCTGAATTCTATGATACATCATTCTAAACCATTTACCTAAGATTACTATGTTGCAATCAGCCATCATTAAAGCCTTTTTCAAAATAGTTTCTAAAAATATTTCAAAAACCCCATCACTAATTCTAAGGTCAATGAACCAAGCCCATAAGGAATTATTAGGTAACTAAAGAGAATTTCTGAAAACCGAGGTCCCACAAGTTTTCCATAGTCATAATCTAGAATGCAAAGCAATCACTTGGCATGAGGTTAACAGTTTCATTTTTGTACTTTCCGAAGAATTATTTCAATATGTCAGCCTCCTCAGTTCTAATGCTTGAAGACAGTAACAGTTAGAAAGAAACTTCCTCCTTTGTTTTGAATGCTACACCCCCCAGTAAGCAGCTCTGCCATGTGAGGAAGAGCGCCATTGTGGCCCTTTGCCGGGCTTCCTCTTGACTCACCCTTGCCTGGGCCGACAGCGGGGTCAGTGCTCTGGGTAAACTCCTCCTATTTACCTGGTTTTCCTGATGCAAAGAAGAAACAGTTGAGGGCTTTGCTATAATCCACCTCACATAAGGTAAACATTCGCATGCTGCATTGAGTCCTTTTGATTTGGCCCTGGATGTTTGGGGTTGATGCAGATACAGAAAAGCTCATGAAAGGGAAGCTCAGATGCTTTGCTGAGCAAGCTTCCCTCACCAACATTATTCGTGTTGTGCTTATAGAATGTGCATTTGACATTTTTCAAAGATGTGGTGAGACCAGCAAGCAAGAAATGGATGAATGAGAAGCATAGATTTTTATTAATTCTCTATATTAAATACGTGAACTATCTTGAATTGCCGATACTTAAGCAGAGCATGTGACAGTCCTTCCTTAAGGTATACTTATGTCAGATCTACAAAAAGTGAGATGGAGAAAAATAATAACAAATGGCTTTTTCCCCGAGTTGGCCAGGGATTTTCTGTCCCAGAATTAGATCTCTGGAATTACGGAGCTTTGGGCTATAGTTTTATCAACTAGACCAATAAGATTTCCAGGTTCTATAGAAGGAGCAGGTTGAAAATAAGCCTGTATGACAGGCTAATAGTTCATGAAAAAGAAACACCAAAAGAAAGCCTTGGGTTACAGGAGGACAACCACCATAGAGAGGCAATAGAGAAAAACAGGTAAGGATGGGAAAAGATTTATTTAAAAGAAGGCGATTTCTTCTACCATTGCTGAGTCAAGAGGACTCTTCAAGTCTGTTAAAAAAAAACAAAAAAAGAAAAAAGTTAATGGCTCCTTAATCAAAAGTTATGCATCTTTGGGGTTTCAGCTGAACTTTCAGTGTAAAGCTTTGCTCACAATTCTGACTGATTCCCTTCTCTTGCACTCTCACGGTGTTTCTTGTGGAGCTATGGTCTGGAAGCTATTTCTTTACGCTATGGCACTTTAGATCTGTGCATTATTATGCATATGTGTCTGGTTAAAGAACAAATCTTTAGGGTTAGAGTCAATCAGGTCTTTTAATACGTCATCCAAATGCATTCTACTGCTGAGACTGAGACTTATGGGAGTTATTTGTCCAAGATCACACTGACACTAAGTGGCAAGGCCAGACTTAAGACCAGGTCTAGGTGACTGCAAGCCTCGAATGTAGCACCATGTCTTCTTCAAAGGGACAATTCCTTTGATGGTTTGGGTTATAAGAGAGTAAATAAAGTAAAAAAAAAAAAAACTTTTAACTCTAAAACACTAGCAATTTGAGAAGAACATTTCCATAACACCCAATTTCGTTTTCTAGTTTTCTTTAAAAAGACATGGACAGGGTCCAGGACTGGATAGAAGGGGAAGAAGCATTTCTTTCTATTTCACTGATAATTTAGAAATCTCCTTTGGTAAGTCATTTAATCTCACGTGCTTTGCTTTCTCTGAAAAACTGAAGACACAATACTGGACGTTAGGCTGCATTTCCCAATTAGTTTAAGAATCTCAGATGACTGTGCTATGCCAAGCATTAGAATAGTGATTGGAATTGTAGATCACGTACTCTCAAATTCTTGATTACTTATTTTTAAAACAGATTAATCAATAGGAAAAGCAATCACACTGTATGACCTTTCCAACTTGAACCAATGCCTTGAAACTCACTGAAGGATCTTAGCATAGAGATCCAGAGAAAGATCTAGAAGCCCACCTACAGGCAGCTTCTTTTCTCAGTTTCCATAAGAGATGAAATTCAAGCCTGTTTGAGGGTGGGCTGCGTGTCCTGACGCCTACACAGAACCCAAGAGAATAAGGCTGATGACAGGAGAAGGAAGTCTGCTACCTAGACACGGAGTAGTTTTTTGTTATCAATTCAATTATCCTGAAGAAATGATGATTGAGTGCCTACCGTGTGAGCAGGCACTGTGCTCTGTGTTGTGTGTGTAGTGATGAACAAGATGCAGTTCTGCACTTACAGAAAGGAACAACTTACAGAAAGGCCAACCAAATCCCAAGTTGACACAATGGCATCGATGGAATGGAGTAAAGGAAGAATAGGGAGGAATCAGTTCTACCGGGGCAGAGAATGTCCTGAGATTGAAAAGTGAGCAGCAAGTAGGGGAAAGACACAGAAGCAGTGGGAATAGCATGCACAAAGGGACAGAGGCAGGAATCACACATTTGAAGAAGAGCAAAGAGTTCAGTGAAGATAAAAAGAGCAGGTGGTACCCAGGAGGGTGGAAGCGTGGCAGCGTCTGAAGAGGTAATGTGGGGAGGCAGATGGAGGTTATATCATGAAAGGGCTGATAAAAAAACATTTAAGCTTTAACTTGAAAGCTATAGAAATAAAGCGATTTCCACAGGAAAGTGCATTTTAAAATATTGAGTCTGGCAGAATTGTAGAAACAAAGAGTACAGAAATAGTCCGTGAGGGTTTTGAGGGCCAACACTGTAACAGAAGAGGTTAAATGTGCGGGTTAGATATCAGGCTGTTAATACACACATGATCTGGAAATTGTTTGAATATGGGTAGATAGGGGAAAAGAAAATTAAATAGCTAAGACTTCCTCACAGTTGCCTGGCTTGGACAAGAAAATGATAGAGGATGCCATTCACCAAGGTAGGCAAGACATTCATCTATCTGCTTATCCACATGTGTGTTGGGATGAGATAACAAAATGAGTGTTAGACAAAGTGAGTTTGTGGTGCTTATGAAATGGAAATCTGAGTGAAGATGTCCAACGTCTTAAATACACAGAGACACAGGTTATCATGGGTCCACGGTTAAAGCTTTGAGATCAGCCGCCATCATTTAAGGAGAAAATATAGAGTAAAAGTATCAAAATCTGAGGACAGAATGCTCAGAAATAGAGAGGGATGAAGTATAAGGGAAGAAGGAAGATACCCAGGAAGAGTGGTGTCCTAGAAACAGAGGAGGAAAAGCTCTCCAAGAGGAAGAGGCCATCACCTGTATCAAATCCCACAGAGCGGATGAGAAAACAGCTGGAGCAGTGAACAGGCTCTGAAAAAGTGAAGGCAGAAAGTACAGACTACCTTTTCAATATGCTGGGCTGTGAAGGGATGTCTCGCTATAGGGCTGTAGCTGAGGAGGTGCAAAGCGCCGGAAGAGGAGTTCATTTAAAGTGAGAACAGCTTTCTCATGTTCACAAGATGTTGAGAAGCCAGTGAAGGAGAAAAGTTTAAAAATACAAAGGAACGGTAAATACAGAAGAGATGAGAGAGGATGAAGGAGGTCAAGATCGATTGCAAATAGAAGTTTCTTTCCTTAAGGCTAGAGAGGAAGTAGAGAAAATGTGAGTGAGCATGAAGTTTGTCCCACTTCAATTATCTTTGAGATGTAGACAGCAGCTTCACCAGTTGAGAGACAAGAAGGCAGGTGTGGAATGAGGAACTTGAACACAGTGGCTGAAATGTGTGATACCCATGGAGGGAATGGCAGAGAAAACTGGCTAGAGGCAGAAGGTCTTTCTGAGTCATGTAAATGGCCCATCTGAGGCTGGAGACCATTAAATGATCCTGGTACCAAGAAGAACTTAGGTGTGTGATTTTTCTCTAAGACTCACTAATTCACGTGTAGAAGCAGGAAAGATAACCAGTTAGGTTAGATTGATTACAAGATTTGCGTGATAGAAAAATAGAGAAAATCATTGAACACATAGGGGAGGATTGGTTCAACTAACAAATTATGAAGTCTGCTCTGAAGAGGAAAGAATGTTAAATCATAAGAAGAACAAATAGCAGGGAAAAAAAATCAAAGGATTAACGGACTGGAAATGTCAATGATGGTGAAGAACAAGAAAGTGTACATGTAGCATGCAAGAAGGATGGGATGAATTGATAAAAGGAAATTTACCAATTCATTAGGTAGAGACGGAGGGTAGGATGTCCTTTGCTCCTAGATGTAGAAGCTCTCACTACTCTGGTCTTTCTCAGGTAGCAACAAGACCTACAGAGCCTTTAATTCACAAACAAGTCAGTAGTCAAAAATATCCAGTTCAATGTTAACCTACAATTCAATCCTGATTGGATGCTAATCCTTATATCCTCCTCACCCTGAGTTAGGGCAAGTCATAGGTGAGCCGCCTGCCACTTGGGAAGGAGTGTGGTTTCCTCTCCCACCAACTAACTGCCATTTCAAATTCTGCCAGAATAGAAGCAGAGGGTGAGAGGAGAGGTGAGGGGGACTGGAAAGTTCTTATTTGACTACTGTTGCTTTAAATGACCTCGTTCTATCTGAATCTAGCAAACATTAAAGCTGATGCTTTTTCCCAAGGGCACTTTTGTGCCTTCTTCAGAGACTTCCTTTCTGGGCCCCTCTGACTGCAGTTATCTTGATGCACAGAATCCTCTTCTCTCGCTAACTATGTCTGACTCACCCTGAGTTTCTGTCTCTGCTTCATGTTGCCTGGTTCCCATCTGGCAGGCCAGAGGAGAAAAGAGGGAGAAAAAAATATATGTATATGTAATAGTATATGTAATATACATATATTTTACATATATATGTACACAGCCTTATGTATACTCACTTATTTATCTAAATTTCTTCCTGTGAATTTGAGTCACTTTCAGATGTCATTTCTTTCAGCCTGAAGAAGTTCCTGTAGTATTTCCAGAAGATCAGGTCTGCCAGCAACTGATTTCCTCAGTTTTTGTTTATCTGGTAATATCTTTGTTTCACCTTCATCTTTGAAAGAGTTTCATTGAGTATAAGATTCTTGGACAGTTTCTCCACATGCAGCACTTTGAATGCATCATTCCACTGCCTTCCGGAACCCATTGTTCAGGTAAGTTGTCAATCACTCATTGTTTGTCATTCGTCTGTATGTAATGAGTCACTTTTTTCTTGTAGTGTTCAGTATTTTCTCTTTGTTTTTGACTTTTATCAGTTGCTCTATAATGTCTAGAAGTATATTTTGTGCTTAGCTAACTTGGTATTTGTTGAACTTCTTGGATTTTTAAATAGATGTTTTCATGACATTTGGGGAATTTCCAGCAATTATTTCTTAAAACATTTTCCTTCCCTTTTCTCTCTTTCCTCTCCTTCTATGAGGCACATTACACATATGTTGATACATTCAATATTGTCCCACAGGACCCTAACACTGCTCATTTGTCTTCTTTTTTCTCTCTGTTCTTCATATTTATCCAACTTCAAGTTCAGTGATTATTTCCTTTACCATCTCAAATGTACTCTTGAATCTGTCAAGTGAACTTCTTGTTTGAGTTATTGAGCTTTTTAACTCTAGAGTTATTTGGTTCTGTTTTAGAGTCTCTATTTCTCTTGTGAGGTTTCCTATTTATTGAGCCATTGTCTTAATAATTTTCTTTAATTCTTTGACCATATTTGTAATATCTGCTTTGAAGTAGTTATCTACCAAAGCTTAAACGTGGGCCTACTCTGGGTCAGTTTCTATAAATTGTTGTGGTTTTGTTTTGTATGGGTCACACTTCCCTATTTCTGTGCATGTCTTATACTTTTTGTTGAAATGAACATTTTAGATAATCTCTTATAGTAACCATGGATTCTGTTTCATTTTTATGAGTGCTGTTTTTTAAATAATTTGCCTGGACATACAACATCTGTATCCCCAACAACATGTCTTAGCCCTTTTATAGTCCTCTCTTTTCCAGTATCTTCTTGTTAAATTTTTACTAATTCACTGTTCACCCTAACCAGGACCACAGATTTGAGCAAACAAAGTTATATCTTTCCCATTTATTTCCTATCAAGTTCTTCACTTTTAGCTCATACAGCTATGGGGTTTTGCCTCCTTCCCCAGATTGATTCTGCCCCTTATGGGAGGGAGAAGGAGGGGATGGGTATATTCATACCTAATGGGTACAGTGCACTCTGTCTGGGGGATGGACACACTTATAGCTCTGATTCAGGAGGGGCAAAGGCAATATATGTAACCTAAACATTTATACCCCCATAATATTCTAAAATAAAATATATATATTTTAAAAAAATAATCTGCTGTGTTTTGTGGCCAGTCCCACACTGGTAAAACTATACTTCCTGCCAACCATGCTGGGGTTGGAGTTAGGATGGGAGTAGTCTGAGCAATAAAACCATAGACTTCTATTCTTTCCCAAAGCACTCCAGTGTTTTAAGAATACATGCTTCTCAGATGGTGGTCTACACACTTTGGGCTCTGTGGTCAAGAGCCCTGAAATATTTCTTTCTTTCTACTGTTTTGGCCAGTTTGTCTAAAAGGATTCACCAAGTTCTTAATGTGATTATAAGTGAAAGTCCCTCCAGGATGACCTGTTATAAAATTATTTCACACTGACATTACCAGTGTGGGTCCCACATCTGATACCTAGAATTTGTGCCCTCTGATCTGCAGTTGGAAGGAAGGCAGTACTTCCACAGACATAGCCCACTTCCATGCCACAGGCTGCTCTAGCTGTCCCAAGCATGAATCAAGCCCCATGCTTCTGTATTACCGCCTACAGAGACTCCATACCAAGTTCTCAATGTGATCCAGTGGAGCTCCTCTCACTAGATGGGATTTGGAGGCATTTGCCCCCTGTGCGTACATTCTCTCTCTTTTGGTAGGTTGAACTCCATAGGATAGCTCTCTCCAAAGAAATCTTCTCCAAATTATTTTTATGCCCAATAACTGGACACTTTTTAGACCCATAATGTGGCCTAAGAATCAATTCAACCACAGTGGCCTGGCTTACAATTCACTTTAAAAGGTGGCATCTACTGTGTTTGGCCTCAATTAAAATTAAGATAGGACCAATCCTATATTAACATCCTGTTACAGGAGTAATCTAATAAAAGATTTGTAAATTCATAGATTGAGGTTAATGGCAACAAAAGTATTGTAATATAGGGGCTTGAATATTGAGGGCTTACTTAGTCCAAATGGAAACTGTTTCTTCTAATTTAGGCACCTTCAATTTAGTCCATCATTAGAAGGAGTTGACATTCTCCTTTCTTTGTGGAAGGAAGCAGCTACCTTCATTTGTTACTCATGCTTAATTAAATGAAACAAAAGTTGCCACAAACATAGAAAGTTTCATTAAGAGGCCCCTGTGGATGATTAAAGTAATTATGACTGTCAAGGAAGGATATCATAGGAAGAATGTCATATTCGGAGAGCATGTAGTGTTATTAGCATTATATTTTGAAAGCTGAGACATGATGGCATCCTTTAATGCATCATTTTCCTTAAGAAGATCAAAGGAGAAGAAATCTCTCTGCTTGCCTTTTTAAGAAGTTGAAAGAGATTTAAGAATGGCAGACCTTGGCTATAATATAGTAAGCAAACAACAAACTGCAGAAATGTAGTAATTCCTGTTCTTACTTTTATATTATTCACTTAATAAATCAATTAGGCAAAAGACAAAAGTCACAGCTCTCAGAAGGCAGTGCTTCAATACTGCCAATGTTGGTCAAGAAAGATTCATTGGCACCTTCAGCTTCCCTAAGGATATCTTCAATCAGAAAAAAGATTTCAAATGAACAATAATGTACATGTGTGTGTTAACTGCAGAGTATAGGGAAGATGGTATGCACATTCATAACAAACACACTTATTTCACATATAGAAGAATGAAGCTTCCTGCTTAGATATTTTTGGTTCCCACTGAAAACGTTAAGTGGGCTGTTACAAAAACGACTTCTCAGGATCTCAGTTTCTCCGTGTGTATAATGAGAGGATTTAACTAAATCATAGATGGGAAACGGAATGTTCCCACTAAGACTAAATGGTAGGGGTTACATGAGTACCATAAAGAAAAGGATTTTGAGGCTATATAAAGGTGTAGTAGAAAAGTGTGCTCTGGTGGATAAGCAATGTCTTCCATGGCCAAAGAATAGGAGAGTGATGATTTAATTTGCAATTTTGGCATCCCTAGGCAATATATCTAAGGATTCTTTAACATCCTATGATTTTCCAACTCTATATTACAGTCTATATTATGTCTTCTAGGACAAAGCAATCTAGTTTACATACGGAAAAGGATCCACTCAATAGAAAACTGAGGAGAAAACTGGTTCCATTAATAGGTAGATCAGTCACTAATTTACATGAAGAGATTTGGGAAAGTAGAGTAGACATAAGTTCTCTTGCATCATTAGCACTAGACATGTCTTTCATGGGTCAAGTATTTTCTCTAGTTTGTAAACAATCATCCCTAGAAAATTAGCTCACCACACTAAAATGTCATTGAATTATATCCATGAAGACATACATTTTGATTATAATGTCTACTTTATAAAATGCTTGTACATGCATTATTCCCATGGACTGTTGCTATTAATATTTCATAGTCACCCTGTAAGGCATTATCCTTATTCTTATTTCAGAAGAGGAGCTTGATGCCTAATGAGGTTAAGTGAATTTTTTGCCCAAGACTCCCTGGCTACAAATGGTTCAGTGTTAGAGATGGGACCTGAACAAATAAGTAATTTGATATGTTTATACTAAAAGCCAATTTGTTGTTTATCTGAAATTTAAATTTAACTGTATCTTATATTTTTATTTACTAAATCTGGCAACCCTAATTTATATACTTATATGTGGGCACATGTAATATATATAAGGGGACAGCTGAATGCATGTTCCCATATATTAAGCATGACTAGAATGTTTGTCAATTTTTTAAAAAACATAAATCCTTATGAAACAGTGGTTTTCCATTCAGATACCATGAAAATATAGCACTGATGAACACATGCCAAACCAATTAAGTGATACATACAGGAATAAACAAAACTCACCAACTAAATCAATGCTATGTGGAAATAAATAAATGTCAGCCAAACAAGAACAAGCAAAGATTATTTATTCTGAGCCTGCTGTAGCAAAGGAGTCAGCCACCATCACTAGTGTTTTGGCAGAGACTCACAGGCAGGCAGAGGAGTGGAAAAGCTTAGAGGAGAAGTAAGAGGTTTCAGATGTGCCCCGGTTGGAAGTTACTGGCATGAGGAAGCTATAGCAGGCTGATTAGTAGTGGAGCATGTTACATGATTGGCTAGGGGTGCACATTCTGCTATCTCTGATTGGTCCTAAATTGGAAGTGGTGACAAAAATTATGGAAGCTGTCAGTTACTATTGCCCTCTGAGTCTCATTTGTTCTGTTTTTCCACAACTTTACATTCTCTATTCGCTTTCTTAATTACCAGACTGTGCCTTTGCCTGGTCTTATGCTTTTCTAGTTTGCTGGGTTGATGGTTTCCTTTTTTCACAAATAGTTTTTAAAAGTTACTCTAGTGAACACTTATTAAATTGTCTAATAAGGCTGGGTGCGGTGGCTCATGTCTATAATCCTAGTACTCTGGGAGGCCAAGGCAGGAGGATCGTGTGAGGTCAGGAACTCAAGACCAGCCTGAGCAAGAGCAAAACCTTGTCTCTACAAAAACTAGAAAAATGAGCCAGGCATTGTGGTGTGAGCTTGTAGTCCCAGCTACTCAGGAGGCTGAGGCAGGAGGATCGCTTGAGCCCAGGAGTTTGAGGTTGCAGTGAGATATGATGATACCACAGCACTCTACCCAGGGTGATAGAGCAAGACTCTGTCCCCCCCCCAAAAAAAAGTCTAACTAATTCTACTTTTCTAGAAATTACCTCCTTCCCTGCTATCTACAAGTTTACCCCAGAAGCTGACACGTTCCTACAGTGTGCTGCCCTGCCTCTAACCACGTGGTGTCATTGATGGGGTGCCTGGAAAAACTGGCAATCAATCCCAGTCCTGGGAATTGGGAAAGCAATTCTTTAGCTTGAGAGAGCACACGAAATCTGCTTCCTACTGGGTCACTAGTCTGCAATAAGTAAGAGTTACTTGGGAGCAAAACCAGCTGTTTCATATAAGGTGATACAGCTGAGACGAAAGCAGAGAGAGAGAGTAATGAAAGAGATGTACACAGCAAGAGGCAGAAATGAGAGATGGAACAAGAACTCTCTGGGTTCCCTGTGGTATTGCAGTCTTTAGTTTGGTTCTAAAGTCTAGCTGCTTCTCTGCCTGAAATTCAGTGACATAGTCCATTCTCTTTCCAATAAATTTTCTTTTCTGCTTAGAGTAGTTTGAATTGACTTTTTGTTATTTGTAAGCAAAAGAATCCTGATCAATATAAGCTGTAATCAAGGGAATATGAAAGTTGCCTATTTAGACCCTTTTTCTTTCTCCAGGTATCATGCATGATCATCAAGCCCTCCTTTACTGCTAGCTGGTACGTAGTGTGTTATGGCCAAGGGCTAATCTCATGGAAAGAAATGAAGGAACTGGATGTAATGTGCACAGTGGGGTATCTTTATTTTTAGAATAAAATAGCTCAATCAATAACACATACTTCCCAAGTCTCACAAGTAAAAAATAGAAAAAGGAAGAGAGGGCATTTTTTGTGATATTATTTAAATTATTAAAATTTCCATAATCACTTTTTGAAAATATAAAACATTAACTCTTATCTTTTTATTAATTTATTATTTATTTATTCCATAAATATTTATTGAACATCTTTCATGTGCTGGGTATTATGAACAACATTGGAATTTCTAAAAAACAACTTTCACAAGCTAAAATTCTGATTTTGTATTATTCAAAATAAATACATGTCAAAAGATTTTATTCAACTTATTAATGGGGGAACTTTTAGAAGGCAATCTTCCCTCTATTGTTCAGTATTCCTATACATTATGGGTCTCCTGAACATAGAAATTGACATGCTATAATGATAGGTGGTCTCTCCATTTTTCCTCCCCAAACTATTTGCTTTTCACATTTCAGAGTGTTCCTCATGGAGTTGCTTATCTTCTTTATGATGGAGCCATCTGTTCCCATTCAAAAATGAATAAAATCTTTCTTATCTCCAGATGCAAATGTTTCTTTTCCAGGGTAGAGACCTTCCCCACTCCTCCAACACAAGACTTGTTAACATTCTAAGTAACAGAAAATTAAAAATTAATCTCTCTCTCTTTCTAGAGGTGAAGAGAGAGTAAATGTTCCAGCTCCTATATAAGCACCAAGATTTGTAATTTTGGAGTTTCTTTCTTGTGGTACAACCCTCTGTACTCAGAGGCAGGACCATCTGGCTCTCATTGCATCGTCCAGGGTAGTGTTGGTTATGAGAAACCCAGGCTATGCTATTATTGTTGTGAATAGCAAAAGTGTAATATCCCGTCTGGAATCTGGTGTTTCTGCAAGTAAGGTAACATCTCAGATCCTTTACAGTTTCTGATTTAACAGGAAGTAGTAAAATGCTAAAAGATAGCTCAAAAAAGAATTTAAAGAACAGATACCCACACATCGCGCACACACACACACACACACACACAAAATCAGCAATTCTGAAATGAATTGGTTAATAGATATAAAACTGGTTCATATCTTATATGGCAATAAAATGTAATGCCTGGGGCTTATGTTTTTGATGAGGCATGCTATCAGACAAATTCTTTGCATTTCCATAGACAAAAATTATTTGCATAGCTGTTTTCTATAACTTAACTTCTACTACAAAACTATAAAATAGGCCAGGCGTGGTGGCTCACACTTGTAATCCTAGCACTCTGGGAGGCCGAGGCAGGAGGATCGCTCAAGGTCAGGCGTTCAAGACCAGCTTGAACAAGAGTGAGATTCCATCTCTACCAAAAATAGAAAGAAATTAGCTGGACAACTAAAAATATATAGGAAAAATTAGCCAGGCATGATGGTGCATGCCTGTAGTCCCAGCTACTTGGGAGGCTGAGGCAGAAAGATTGCTTGAGCCCAGGAGTTTGAGGTTGCTGTGAGCTACCCTAGCCCAGGCAACAGAGCGAGACTCTGTCTCAAAAAAAAAAAAGAAACTGTAAAATATAAGCTATGGAGGGACCGCTAGACAATGCCCAGCACTCCAGTGAGAGGACATCCAGTAACCTCTTGCCCATTTTCACGTCTTAGACAGTTTTTTCTGACAGGATAAAATGAGCAAAATAGAAATGGTCCTGACCGTCTGGAACTTACAGTCTTGTGAAAAACATTGATATGAGACAAAGGATCACAAAAATAGTTGAACAATTGCAAATTAATGAATAAATTAGAGACATGATGTACAATGACATGAGAACACATAATGGGGAAACTGACAGGGTTTGGGGTCACAAAACAGCCCTTAGCAAAGCATGTTGTCATAGATCAAATTTATATAAAAGATAATTATTTTTCAATTGTGATTAAATGCAGATGGTACAAAATTTCAAAGACACTAAGTGATATACAGTGAAAAGTATTCTCCCCTTAACTTCAAACCCTCATTCATTCTGTTCTTCTCCTAGAAGGAACTAGTGTCCAACAGTTTTTGGTGCAGTCTTCCTTCATACTCTATATACTCCACCACACACACAAGCATACAAGTATACATACATACATCTCTACACAAATAATAGCACACTGTATACTATATGAAAGAAACAGTTCTGATTTGCTTTTTTAAAATATAATAGTGTATCTTTGAAATTATTTTACATCAGTGCATATGGAGTACCTAATTCTATTTAATGATTATAAAACTGTCCATTAAAAGTATGTACCCTATTTATTTAACCAGTTGGAGAAATTTTTTATTGAAGAAAAATATTTCTGAGTATGGTAACTTTAATTAAAATGTCCACATATTATTCATTTCATATATAAGATTCATTTTTTTCCCAGCTTGTAATTACCTATTATGTTTGTGAAAGGAGTACTGGGTTCGTTTGACAAAATGTTGGCCCCAGTCTTGGCTCTGTTACTTACTAGGTGTAAGACCCTGGACAAATTCCTTAAATTTAGTTGCCTGGAAAGTGCCTAAAATTTAGTTTCCTGAGAAGTGCCTGCCCTATCTGGTTTGAGGGGTTGTGGTAATGACACATGTCAATGGTTTCAAAGTTTGATGCATGCTGTTCTAGAAAGCAGAGCCCTTAGTCTCCTGAGAGACAATTTCTTTCCCACCCTCAACCATACACACATGTTAACCTGGATAATCCTTTAATCTGGTCATTTATTTTAAACTTCCAAGTAAGATTTTACTTGGAAGGAGAAAAAGTGTTTTTAATTTAAAAAATGGAAAAGAATTAATATAAGTTATAAAACAATGTATAAATGTAATATGTTGTTGTTATTGTCTGCATCAATACAAAAATGCATCATAAAGAAGAAAGGGAATGCATCCGGGTGCCAGCAAAGCTACAGGCCAAGTAGTGAAGCAAAACTCAACTCACTTCAGCATTCCTGCCCAGGACTGAGTTGTCTCATAAAAAGCAATCTTCTAGCAGAAGCAACTGAACGTAATCATTTAAGGAAGAAAACAGGAGTAGCAAACTCAATCCTGGTTTGATTACTTTAGAACATAAGTTTGAGAAGAGAAGGCTCAAATGAATGACTAAGTATGTAATTCACAATCACAGTGTTAAAGGCCTACACAGAATCCTTGAATGGGTACATTTTCAGTGGCCTGTAGGTCTAACGTTAATTTGAAGTACCATCCTACTCAGCCTTTTCCTGGGAAAAGTGCATTTCACCACAAACACGAACCCAGTGTCCTTGGCTTAAAGGTTCTGCAGAGAAGTATTAGTCTCTTGAATATTATACGTTATCTCATTTTTAAAGACAAAATATCATTGTATGATATATAAGTAATAACATCGGCCCTCCACATGTGTAGAGCACCGCACAAAACATGTTCAATATATTGTGTCAGGTGATCAAGTACACAGAAAATGCATAAAAGTATGCACACAAAAATCTTCCTTTTCTGAGCGCCAGCCAGTTAACAAAGATGTGCTGAGCCCTCTCCTATGTGTCATACACGGTTAGGCACTAAAGACACACAGATGCATGAGACAGGGTAAGACCTTCCAGGAGTTCAATCTTTGAGGGAAATAACCTAGCAGGTGCCTAGGGAGGGCATTGCAATTGGAAGGATAAGCCAGTGTGAATTATTAGAATTAACATGACCAAACTCCTGCTTTAAAAGCAGAAGTCTAAACATGGACCAATAGCAGAATAAGTAATTGAAAACATTCCAGTGTGTGACTCAGCTGTCTTCTGGTTCCACTTTTACCCTCGTGGTGAAGTTAATGTTTTTAAGCCCTCAGCTTAGCCATACTTTAGCTTTGAAACAGACTCACATATTTTTTAATGTTGTTTTCTTTACAATATTATTTATTTATTAATGGTATAAAGAAATGTTATTGCGTTTCTATATTGTTGATCTCTCTTTTTAGCCCCAAGAGTTTACCCATTTATTCTTAGTTTATTTCATAAGAGATGATAAAAATCTTTTCAAGCAATGACAGTTTTGCCTCTTTCTTTCTAATCTTCATACCTTTCAATTCTATTTTTTTTTTTTTTTTGAGTGTTGGAAGGACCAGAACCTACCAATGATGGTAGGAACAGCAGTTATCTTGTCTGATTCCTGAATTTAATAGGAATGCATTCATTCCAACAGTTGACCATTGAATATCAAATTAAGGAAGTTCTTAGTTCTTAGTTTGGTAAGTTTATATTGCTAACAGATTTATTATAAGTTGGTGTTGAATTTTATCAAATGTTTTTTATGCATATGATCTTTCTTTATTAATTTTCAGGTAATATGGAACATTATATTGAAAGATATTCTAAAGTTGAACTATCATTTCATTCTGCAATAGACCAATTTTGTTATGATGATTATTTGTAACATACTGTCAGATTCAATTTCCTGGCCCACAATTTTATTTTCTTATACTATCTTTTTCCAGTTTGTATAATAAGGTATAGGCCAGGCACGGTGGCTCATGCCTGTAATCATAGCACTCTGGGAGGCTGAGGTGGGAGAATCACTCAAGGTCAGCAGCTCGAAACCAACCTGAGCAAGAGAGACCCCATCTCTACTAAAAATAGAAAGAAATTAATTGGCCAACTAAAAATATAGAGAAAAAATTAGCTGGGCATGGTGGTGCATGCCTGTAGTCCCAGCTACTTGGGAAGCTGAGCCAGGAGGATTGCTTGAGCCCAGGAGTTTGAGGTTGCTGTGAGCTAGGCTGACGCCACAGCACTCTAGCCCAGGCAGCAGAGTGAGACTTTGTCTCAAAAAAAAAAAAAAAGAAAAGAAAAAGAAAAACTAATATAATAAGGTAATAAAAATTAGTCAGGTAGGTTTAGGTCTTTTTATATGTTTAGGTACCTTTTTTATAACATATGGTTTGACTATTCTTTAAAAATTTGCAAAAATTTGCCTATAAACTCAGTCTAGGGGGGTAGGTGAGTATGTAGGGGAGAGATTTTTATTAGAATTTGATTTCTCTATGCAGGTTCTCTATTTGTTCTTTTGAAGTCAATTAAGTTACTTATTGTTTTCCTTAAAAAATTTTATTTCATCTAAGCTTTCAATTTTCTTCATAAACTTTTCTTTCTCTTGCCCATGATAAATCTGCCCTTGCTTTAACATTTTGCTGCTGATTGTTTAGCAGATGTTGAATATTGACAACTAACCAATTCAATTGGTTTTTTGCATAGGCCCACTGTTAACCATCCTGGGTTTACTGCCCCCAGTGGTGGTATGACACATTGGCTCCTTTCAAGCCTGTCAATGAATATTGTATAACTCAACTGTTACGCTGTGATTTGTAACTATAACAAGAAAGCTTCTTTAGGGAGATCTTTAGGGAGATCTTTATCCTTTAGCTACCAAAAGAAGCAGTGTGGCTTTAGCACAAAGAGAAAATTATTTTCCCCCATTTCTCTTGCTGCATTTGCAATGGCTTATTGATTCTGATGAGGCAGGACAAAGAAGAACTCACACATTTTACCAATAAAATGCAGATATGCAGCCAAACTATGCTTTACATGCTTTATTTTGAATCTACTTTAAATTCTTTGAAGAACAGGGAGGCCTTAATTACTTTTGGGGAGCTATTTGGGGGTGCTCCTTTATGTGACACAGTTAAAAAGAATTGTGACCCTAAAGGAATGTACTCAATGAGAGGACCGTATAAAAGTTCTAAACCAGATCTAGAGAGAAGCATTTCATTTAGAATGTTTAGATCAGGAAAGCATCCAACCAGAACACACAATAAACATGTGCCTAGATGTTGTCAGACAAAAGGTTCTTTTTCCTTCTTAAAAGCAAACAAAACAAAAATTTCACCTGCTCCTTTGAGCTACACGTCAGCTGACTTCAAAACCCGTGGTCTCTCCTGTTTGCATCATAGATGATCTCCTGATCTTTTCCCCTTGCTTCTGCACCTGCCTTGCTGCCTAACACTCCACCCTTCATCCTGGCATAATTTATTGTGATTTCAACATCCATTTTCAACATTTCTCAGGTTCCTGATGTTTTTGGCTTTAATTATTCTTCTCTCAGCCTTACCACAGCCATGCAATTCATGGCCATACTTTGTCATCAAGAAAGACTGCATATTTCTAAACTATCTTTTTTTTAACCCCTCTCTGTCTGACTCCCAACTTTTGTATTTCCAGTGTACTCCAGTAATTTCATTCCAGCAATGTTCTGACCTCATTGAGACCTCAGTCATATCACGTCTTAACTAAGTAATACTCCTTTCGTGTCCTCATTTCCCTCTGTAGCTATTTGGGTCTCAATGTAGAGCAAACACTCTCAATGTCGTTGCTCCTCTCTCCCTCCTTTTCACTCCCCCAGCATCACTCAATCCTGATATCACTTGTCCGTCACCTGTGCCAGCTCTGCCCAATGAGCCTGGAGAAAAACGAAACCTGTGCTGACTAGACTCACCTTAGCTTTATCCTAAGCACAAATGTCAACTGGACAATTAATTGGGCAAAATAGTGCTACTGTGGATCCTTCGTAAGTTTATCTCTTTCTCTTCAAAATGTTTATTTAATACCTTCTCCTCTGCCCTGACACAGTCTCTCCTTGACTAAAGTTTAGTTGGGTTCCTCCAAGCCCTTTTCTCGACTAGGCCTTGTCCTTGGGTCTTGTCTTCAGGTCTGCACAGCCCAGTTTCAATAATAATCATGTGACACCTTTGATATCTGGTCAAAGTCCTCGTCCCTCACCAGCTCCCCAGTGATATCTGATCACCCTGGGCTGCCTTCACCAAGGACCCCGTTAGGTCAGTTTAGCAAGAATTCCCCCTACCCTCCCAGCCCTTGATGTCTCCTCTTAGTAATTTTCCATCCACCAACCTCCCCCAAGCCCCACCCCCAAAATTCTCCTTGGCTATAAATTCCTATTTGTTCTTGTTGTATTTGGAATTGAGCCCAGTTCTATACTGAGGTCTTTCTTTCTATTGCAATAGCTTCTGAATAAAATCTTTTTACCACTTTAAGTAATGTCTGTTTCTGTCTTTTTTATTTAACACCCCTCAAAATTTAGCATCTCATCCCCATGCCATGCTCTCAGCTGGTGATGACTCTGGTTCATACATAATGGAAAAAAATAGTTGCAGTCAGTGTAGAACAGGATCTGAAAATTACAGTTTTAATGATTGAGGGGGGAAAAGTCAAAAGGAAAATTATGTTACAACACATGAAAATTCAAATTTCAATGTTTATAAAATAGTTCTTGGGACACAGCCACACGCATTGGTTTATGTATTGTCTGTGACAACTTTCATGCAGCGATGGCAGAGTTGAGCAGTTGCAACAGAGGTGGCACAGCTGGCAAAGCCTGAAATATTTACCATCTAACCCTTTACTGAAAAAGTTTGCCAATCTCTGGCCTGAAAGAACCTCATACCTCCACAAACATCTCTGTGCTTGGCCCATCCTCTGAGTGCTTTTCTATTACAATGAGAGAAATATCCCTCCTCTAGCTCAGGCTGTCCTTCCACTTACCTTACACACTCTCACTTTCCCAAGGACATCACTTATACAATTAAACTTTTTTAATCCTTTATTATTAATACATTCTTCTCTACTGAGTTATTCCAGCTGACAGTAAAACATGCCTTAATGTCACCCAATTAAGAAAAGAAAGCCTCTATGTCTTTATGTCCACCCTAGTGGCTATCGATTTCTTTGTTCCTCTTCACGACAAAGTTTCACAAAAGAGTTTCCAACCTCATTGTTTCAAACTCCCCCCAATCCATTTCTCTCTTCTATCCACTCCATTAAAGGCTTTTACATTCACCACTTCCCTGGAACAGCTCTTCTTAAGTGAGCAGTGACCTTCCTGTTGCGGAAGCCAAGGCAAGTTCCCTCTTTCTCTTTCCTTCCCATTGAAGTGTTATGTCAACCCATCGAACAATACATTTTCATTTTTGCATTTTATTCTATTCTGTAGCCCATTGTGGGCTTGAAATAGCAACAGTGTTTCATACATATTTATATTTGAATCTAGAAATAGAAATTAAGGAATGTATTTAATGTCCTTTATTAAGGATGGCATACACAGTATTGTAAAATTTCCTAAGTAATAATATTATAATTATGTTGGAGAATGTCCTTAGGAGAGACATGCTAAAGTATTTAGAAGCACAGCACTGGCTATAAATTACTTTCAAATGGTTCAGTAAAATACAGTGTGTGTGTGAGAAACAGAGAGAGACAGACAGACAGACATCAAATACAGCAAAAAGTTAACAAATCTGGATGACAGGTATATGTTTGCTCACTATACCATTTCTTTTTACTTTTCTATAGGCTTGAATTTTTTAAAGTAAAAAATTGGAGGGAAACTGGTATAACGGTCAATTTAGGTTCATCCTATAAATCAAAATGCAGTTCAACTTTAAAACAACTATCAATGTTTCTGATAGTTTAGAAAAACTCTCAACTATCGAAAATCCAAAGCTTAATGGAGAAAGATAATGATGATTTTAACATATACAGGAAAAGCCTATAATAAATTCAAACCCATTTATGATTAAAATAAGAACTCTTAATAAATTGGGATTAAGAGAACTTTTTCGATGGATTAAGAGAACTTTTTCGATTGATTAAGAAATCTACTCAAAATCTATAGCGAACATAATTCTGAATGGTGACATTACCATTAAGTTCAAGACTGAAAGTCCTAGAAAATTAAACAAGGAAAAATAATACATATTCTTGAAAGGTAGAAATAAATGTGATTTGATGCAGAAAATAAGATTATCTATGTAGAAAATCCAATACACGCATCAGTTTCTGGCAAAGCAGTGTGCTACCAATAACTGGAAATACTCTCTTTCCTTCCAAAACACCAGAAATTCTGGAAAACATGATAAATATCACCCAAGAACTATAAATTCCCAATGGCCAAAACAAAGAAGATATTTTAAAACAAACAGGAAGCAGAAGTTGATGCTGCAACTGTACGGAGTGGAAGTACATTTCCTGGTTACCAAAGTGCTTAGGCCTTAGGAGCCACACAGGGACAGGAATTAAGGCCTTGAGCTCATGCTAGGCAAGGGGTTAGAAATAAAGACCTTCTCATGAAGGCAGGACTCTTGATGGGCTATACCTCCCATAAAAGTGTGGATTAGAAAAACATCATCCATCAGCCCAGGAAGATGACAAGGCCTCTTGTTTGTCTAAGGTTAGTATCTTGGTTAAAAAAAAATCTCTTCATAGCACTCTGGGAGGTCAAGGCAGGTGGATTATTTGAGCTCAGGAGTTCGAGACCAGTCTGAACAAGAGCAAGACCCCATCTCTACTAAAAATAGAATGAAATTAGCTGGATAACTAAAAATATACGTAGAAAAAATTAGCTGGGCATGGTAGCACATGCCTGTAGTCCCAGCTACTCGGGACGCTGAGGCAGAAGGATTGCTTGAGCCCAGGAGTTTGAGGTTGCTGTGAGCTAGGCTGATGCCACGGCACTCTAGCCCAGGCAACAGAGAGAGATTCTGTCTCAAAAAAAAAAAAAAAATCTCTTCAGAGAGCTCAGGCCTGTGTTCACGCAAGTTTGCAGTTTGAATTTATACTATCTATATCAAGTGAGAACCCCGTAGTGTGAGAAACCAACATATAAATTGTCCCAAGATGATGATAGTCCCTACATGAAGAAATTTATATATCCTCTGGAAAAATATACCATCTTCAAAATACACAAGGTCCCACAAATCATGCCCCACCCAACAAGAGCTCCCCATCTGGAATTATAAAACGTGCAAGGAAAGAACTCTTCACAAACAGAATCTAGCAGACGATTCAACTAAAGGTAAACTTAATGCCCTAAGAACTAGTGTAATAGAATTATCAAATATAGGTTCAAAAATTAAAATGATTAAATACTTAAAAAAGAAATTTTAAATCATCAATAAAGTTAAAATCTCAGTTGATAAGCTAAAGAGTAATTAGGTACAGCTAAAGAGATACTTAATAAAATAGAAACCCAAGCTCAAGAAATTAACTCAGTTCATCAAAAGAAATGAATAGATAGAAAATATGAAAGAGAAACAATGGGAGACAATATAATGAGAAGATATACCTCTTTCATTTAAACATTGTTTCAGAAGGACAGGATAGAGAGATTGGGCACAGAGGTACTATTTTAAGATACAACCGAGAATTTTCTAGAATTGATGAAAGAGATGAGCCACCAGAATAAGCAATCTTTGGAATTGTTAATCTAAGACAAGATTTAAAAAAATAAGTCTACAACTAGCATAATGAATTTGTGGAATGCTGAAAACCTTAAAAGAAAACAAATAGAAAATACTATTTGTTAATGTAGGAAGACTTGAAGTAACCACAGATATATCAATGTCAACAATTGAAAGCAGAAAAGAATTGAACAATATCTTCAGATCATTGTGAGAAAATAACTGTGTACTTAAGATCCTATACTAGCCAGCAAAGAATAAAGATGAAGTAAAAGCCTTTCAGATGGACATAATTTAAAAGAATTTACTTTAACAGACCTCCCTCAAGAATGTACTCCAAGGACAAAAAGAAAATGAACCTAGAGCTAGGGCCGTTATAAAAGACCTTAGCAATATTTAGCATGTTTTTTTCTATTTAAAGAAAAGAAATATAATCAAATGCTAACCATCGTTAATGCTGGGTGGCAGTAATGTAGGTATTTGTTGTATTCTTTTTACTGTTCTAAAGTTTTTTAATTTAGATATATATGTATATCTAAATTTAAAAAGATATATGATAAAGAATTATCAATAAACTCTCCTGAGGCTCTCCCATAGCGAAGCTGACAATGTGTTTTTGTGAAAATTTTAGAAAATGAAATATTTTTGAACTTTCATTTATTTAAATAGACATTACCAATGTCTACTGTTTGTCAGACATGGTGCCAAACTCTACATGAAAGCGCAAGGCAACTAATGTCGTGGCTCTGCCCCAAATAGCTCCAAATACAGTAGGGAGATGAAAGTAGCACACAGATAATGATCATTTACAATTGTAATTTAAATTCCTGATAAAGACAAAATTATATAAGCAAAAGAAATAGCAAAGGAACAATTATTACTTTGTCCATTTTTAAATTATTATTTGAAGTATTAATGTTTATAATTTTAAAACTTGGCTCACTTGTCTCTGGCCAAAATATGACTAGGAAATCACTGGTAAATTACGAAAATGAAAAAATCTTGCCATTTAGAGACTGCCAGAAACAACTCAATGTGCCTTTTTTTAATAGGAAAGAAAATAGCATCTTTTTGCTTTCAGGTCTATTTTTAAGATAACAGGAGGTGGACCATTGACAAAAGCCAGGAGCTAATATGACTGTCAACAGGAAAAATAGGAAGAAAAAGCGTTTTTTGAAAAGGAGCTCCGAATCTCATATTGCAAGTAATTTTCAGGCAGACTCAATTTGTTTTCTGCACTTGGAATACTTCCTTTCGATCCCAGAGTATTGAACGTGTTTTCAAACTATACCTTAGTATCTTCACATCATATTCTAAGCAATAGGCAAAGGGAGCTAACAAGATTTCCTTAACCCTTAGCGTAGCTACATGGATTTAGGTTTATAGGCAGGATTATTTAATTTTTATGCTAATAAAAGACACTGAATTTTTACATTAAATGTGATTTTAATAAGTGTGATTGTTGACCTGAGTATTTTTTAAAATTTGAATGTAGCCAGGTGAATAATGTTTATCCTATCCAAGCTGAAGCTGGAATCCCCACTGTTTTTCTATGAGGAGATTCTGTGTTGTGCTTGTAAGTCATTGCTGAGAAGTGACATGGTAATGGAGGCCTCAGAGGAGCATTTGGGACCTGAACAGAGGAAAGTCTCAGAAGGCATAAAGGAAATTGAACTAAGATGTGAGAATCTTTGTGTGTGAGCAGCATCCTATCAGAGCCTTTAGTAACAGAAACAAGTAACGCTACCTGTACAGCAGGGACATGTTGCTGAGACAAGTGATGGCCATTTCCTCCAGAAAGTATAAAATAAGAAATAAATAAGAACCCATGGTTTTGCCCCTTTTTGAGAATTTGCTGGTATCAGTATGATATAGCAGAAAGAACAACACTTCTGAGTATATCTGATAGGAATTTAAATTCTGGCTCTGCCTGTCACTTAGCCTGGGACCTCGGAAGTACTTTATCTCACTGTTCCTGCCTCAGTAAAATGGGCATTAGACTTTCTTCCTTTTAACACAGTTATGGGGATTAGAAATATTATTATACATATATCGTACCTGCCCCATGGCAGGCACACCATATATGGTAGCTGTTAGAATTTATTTTTGTTGATAATGTCCTTTCAATTCCTTTGAAATTGCAGTTCGTTTTTCCTTCTACATGCCATGTACTAAATCGAATTACATATGGTGCCCCTTAGACACATAGATACATGAAATATGAGCAGGAGCAATAAGACAAGGTTCATAAAGGGTTACCTTTTGGCAATGGTGGTGTCTCTTAAAATATTTGGGACCAACACCTGCTCTTCGTAGGCAGGTGGCCTGGAAATCAGGGTGTCATCAAGAGGACTAACTTGAGTGTGACATAGGTGCATTCTCTGCCGCATATCTAGGACCCAGCCTCTCGGACAGGTCATTGAATTTTTGCATTTGTTCAATGCAATTGTTTAATTCAAACATTCTCTGCTTTCTGCTTTAAATCTTTAAAGTCATGGAGACAAAACTCTTGATTTATCAATCAATTTCAGAGGCAAGTAACCATTTAGAGACATTTGTGCTAAAGTAATCACTTAAAAAGCTGAAGCCAAACTATCAATCAGGCACTAAGTGAAAAAAGCGGCAGGAGATTTGTGCTTCTGGCCATGGTGGAGTAACTAATACCAAGTCTTCCTACCCTCTTAAACACCTTAAAAATCAGATAAAACAAAGGAAACTATTACCTTCAGGCACAAGACAAGAAGCAGTGTGAGATTGTGATCCCAGAGGAAGGGAATCAAACAAGGTGAGTGCTACGGTAGCTCTGGAGTTCTGCTTCGGGGCACTTTCTGGATTGAAACACAGAGAGAAAAAACAAAGAACACAGCAATCTTGCTACACTGAGAAAATTAAAAGCTTTAGAGAAAAAGACTTGAAAACATAGCAGTAGAGACCTAAGCAAACTGAAGCAATAGAGAAAAAAGACTTAAAATAATTTTAAAAAACAGCTTCTTAGTGACATCTGAGACAATATCGTAGTCTAATATACATGTAATTAAAGTCCCAAAGAAAGGAAATGAGTATAGTAAAATATTGAATAAATTATGGACAAAACCTTTCCAAATGTAATGGAAACTATTCGTCCACAAATCCAAGAAAATGAACAAACCTCAAATAGAAGAAATAAATAAAAATCATACCAAGGCACATCATAATAAAACTGCTGAAAACCAGCAACAAAGAGAAAATTATAAAGGAGACAGATAGAAAGATAGAAAATAATAATATATTTTCAATTTCTATAAGAAAATACTACCAACTTGGAATTGTATAGCTAGCAAAAAATATCCTTCAAAAGTAAAGGTGAGCCATGTGGAATTTATCCCAGGAAAGCAAGGGTGGCTCAACGTACAAAAATCAGTCAATGTAATATACTACAGTAATAGAATGAAGGAAAATAAAAACATGCAATCATCTTAGTTGGTGCACAAAAGGCATTTGACAGATAATAAAAACACTCAACAAAATTGGAATGAAAGAACTTCCTCAACATGATAAACGACATCTGTAAGAAAAAAAAAAACATGACTAGCATCATACTTCCACCATTTCATCAGTGGTGAAAGACTGAAAGTTTTCCTAAAATCAAGAAAAAGAAAAGGATGAACACTTTTGCACTTGTATTCAATATTGTACTGGGAGTTATAGTCAGAGCAATTGAGCAAGTAAAAGAAATTAAAGACATTCATTGAAAAGGAAGAAGTAAATCTATCTATATTCACAGATGCCATAATCTTATATATAGGAAATAGTAAAAAATCCCCAGAAAAGAAAAACCTATTACAGCTAATAAATATTTGTAGTGAAGTTGCAGGATGCAAGACCAATACACAAAAATCAGTTGAATTTTATTTATATATATGTATGTATATATGTGTGTGTATATAAATAATGAACTATTTGAAAATGAAATTAAGAAAAAATTCCATGATAATAGCAAGAATAAAATATTAGGAATAAAGTTAATCAAAAAGGTATAAGACATGTACACTGAAAACTACAAAACTTTGCTGAAAGAAATTAAAGAAGACCTAAATAAATGGAAAAACATCTGTGTTCAGGGGTTAAAATACTTAATTGTTAAGATAGCAGTACTGACTCACAAAGCAATCTACAAATTCAATGCAATTCCTACCGTAATGCCAATGGCCTTTTCAACCATTACGGAAGTGCAAATCAAATGCAAGATGCTATACCACTTAGCGCCCACTAGGATGGCTATAACAGAAAGAATTTGTAAATCCTGGAAAATAACAAATGTCAAATATGTGCAAAAATTGGAACGTTCATATATTCCTGGTGAAAATATAAAATTGTACGGCCACTATAGAAAACAGTTTGTTGGTTCCTCAAAAATTTAAACCTAGAATTACCATACGACCCAGCAATCCACCTCCAAAACAATTGGGAATAGATATTCGAACAGATATACACAAATATTCACAGCAGCACCATTTACAGTAGCCAAAATTTAGAAGCAACTGACATGCCTATCAATGAATGAATGAATAAACAAATTGTGCTTTATCCATACAATGGAATATTATTTAGCCATAAAAAGAATGGCCTACTAAGTGGATCAACCTCAAAAACATTATGCTAAGTGAAAGCAGCCAGACTTGGGAGGCCATATATTATATGACTCCATTTACATGAAATACCTGGAATAGTTAAGTCCAATTAGTGGTTGCCAGGGACTAGGGGTAGGGGGAATTGGGAGTTACTGCTTAATGGATATAGGGTTTTCTTTGGGAGTGATGAAAATGTTTTGGAACTAGATAGAAGTGATGGTTGGACAACATCGTGAATATACTAAGTGTCACTGAATTGTACTAGTTAAAATGGTTAATTTTATGTTACATGAACTTCTTTTCAATAAAAACACAAATAAACCTGATTTTCCTTGACTGCAAGAAAAAATAAATAAATTGAAGGCATGATAGACAAACAAAAGCTGAGAGAATTTATGTCATTATGAAAATTCTCAGTAAACTAGTAATAGGGAAAACCTGCTTAACCCAATAAAGACTGAGAGAAAGAGAGACTGTGTGTGTGTGGTGTGTGTATGTGTGAAAGAAACATACAGCTAGCTTCACACTTAATAGAAAAAGACTGAACCCTTTTTACCTAAAATCAGGAATGAAGCAATGATTCCATTCTCACCACTTTCAATTCAACACAAAGAGTCTAGTCAATGCAATAACGTAAGAAAAATAAAAAACATATAGATTGGAAAGAGAAATAAAACTGTATTTGCAGATGTCATAATCTTGTACATAGAAAAGCCTATAGAAACCACAAGTTACAAAGAACTAATAATTTAGCAAGTACCCAGAATACAAGATAAATACACAAAAAATCAATTGTATTTCTAAATAATATGGAAACACAATTGGAAAGTGAAATTTTTTTAAAACACCAAAGTTTATTTCAGAAAAATATCAATAACATGAAATATTTGTGGATAAATTTAATAAAATATATGCAAAGCTTGTATAATAAAAACGTCAAAACATTGCTGAGAAAAAATATTAAAAATACAAATGGAGAGATATATCATGCTTATTAAATGGAAGATTCAATATTGCTAAGATATTTACTCTCCCCAAATTAATTTACAAATTCATCATAACCTCATGCCAAACCCCAGCAGGCTTTGTTTTTGGTAGAAAGTGGCAATTGTATTCTAAAATTATTAGAGAAATGCAAAAGCTTAGAATAAACAAAAGAATTTTAAAATAGAAGAACAAAGCTGTAGGATTTACCCTACTTGGTTTTGAAGACATTATAATACAAAAATCAATAAGAAAATGTGATATTGGTGTAAGGGTACAAATACAGATCAGAGTAACAGAACAGAGAGTTTAAAAATAGGCACATACACACATAGAGTCAATTGATTTTTTAAAAAGTGCCAATTGGGAAAGGAAAGCCTTTTCAACAAATAGTGCCTGCACAAGTAGACAACTACACTTTCTAAAAATTTAAAAACACTTTTCCCCCTACCTTATACTACACACAAAATTAACTTGAAGTGTTAACCTAAGCATAGAAGCTAAATTATAAAACTTGTAAAAGAAAAACCAAGCTGTTACAAACAAATGCAAGAAAATATTCTTGTAACCTTGGGTCAGGCTATCTAGGACACAAATGTCTTAGATAGAACACAAGAAGCACAAATCATAGAAGAAAAATTGGTAAATTGGACTTTCATCAAAATTAAAAACCTCTGATCTTTGAAAGATAACTTTAAGAAAAAGAAAAGATAAGCCACACTCTAGCAGGAAAGATTCCCAATACTTACATATGACAAAGCACTTATACCTAGAATATGTAAAGAAATGTGGTATGTGTATACCACGGAGTTCGACTCAGCCACAAAAAACAATGGTGATCTAGCACCTCTTGCATTATCCTGGTAGAGCCGGAGCCCATCCTACTAAGTGAAGTATTTATTCCAAGAATGGAAAAACAAGCACCACATGTACTCACCATCAAATTGGTATTAATTGATCAACACTTATGTGCATATATAGTAGCAGAATTCATCGTGTGCCCGGCAGGTGGGAAGGGAGAGGACAGGATGGGTATATTCACACCTAATGGGTGCAGTGCATGCTGTATGGGGGATGGACACACTTGAAGCTCTGACTCAGGTGGTGCAAAGGCAATATATGTAACCTAAACATTTGTACCCCCATAATATGCTGCAATAAAAAAAGAAAAAAAGAAAATAAAGAGATTTTGCAAATGCAATTAGAAGACAAACAACCTAATATTTCTAATAGAAATAGACAAAATATTTGAACATACAGTTAAAAATGACTAAAAAACACATGAAAAGATGCTCCACATCATTAATCATCAGGAAAATCAAAATTAAAACTGTAATGAAATAATAACACAAGCCCACAACAATGACTGAAATTAAAAAGACTTGACAATATCAAGTGTTGGTAAGGACATGGAGCAACGGGAGCTCTCACACATTGCTTATGGGAATGTAAAACAGCACGATCGCTTTCAAAAACCGGCAATTTCTTAGCAAGCTGAATTACTCTAGTTGTAAACCCAGTAATTCCACTCCTAAACATTAACTCAAGAGAAAATAATTACTTGGCATATATTATAATATTGGTAATTACTTTGTATGTAATTTATTTCAAATTGCCAAAACCTGGAAATCACCCAAATGTTTACTGGTATGAAAATGGATAAACAGAAGGTGGTGCATTTGTACAATGTAACATTACTCAGTGATAAAAAGGAATAAACTTCTGTTCCACACACAACATGGATGAATCACAGAATAAAACTTTAAAAATACTGAGTGAAAGAATCCAGACACCAAAGTGCATACTGTTTGATTTCATTTGTATAAAGTTCTAAACAGGCAAAACTATAATTGCAGAAAACAGATTCATTCATGCCTAAGGCTGATGTTCAGTGTAGGCATTAATCGCAAAGGCAAAAGAAGTTTGGGTATTGAGGGTAAGACTTCCTACCTTGACTGCTGTGATGGTTACACACATGTACACGTTTGTCAAAACCCATTAAACTTTTCCCTTAAAATTCTGCTTTATATCTTATGTAAATTATACCTCCATAAAATTGCTTTAAAAAAATAAAAGCAGCAGGAGATACATATTTAATACTATTTATGTGGTAGAGCTCCCCAGAATGTGTGAGTATTTAACAAATACATAGGAGAATTTCTTTCCATGCTGAGTCGTTGCCATTTCATGGAACCCGAGGCACATTTCTTCCTGGAAGGCAAATAGGAGTAAAAGGAAGGTCAGCTTTTCTTGTCATAAAAGCCTTATATTACCTGTTTCCCAGTTAACTCGTCAATTAGAAGGAACTTTCAGGAAACCACCAAGAGCAGAGATCAAAGTCAGATCCAAGAGCAATTTCTAATTCATCATGAAAGAAAACCTTAGAAAATTAGTTTTGGCTATGACAAGAAATAGTGCACAGGACCACCTTGAATCAGTCTTAAAAATCAGGCTGGGCGCAATGGCTCATGCCTGTAATCCTAGCACTCTGGGAGGTCGAGGCAGGTGGATCACTCAAGGTCAGGAGTTCGAGACCAGCCTGAGCAAGAGTGAGACCCTCATCTCTACTAAAAATACAAAGAAATTAATTGGCCAACTAAAAATATGTAGAAAAAACTAGCCAGGCAGGGTGGCACATGCCTGTAGTCTCAGCTACTCGGGAGGCTAAGGCAGGAGGATCGCTTGAGCCCAGGAGTTTGAGGTTGCTGTGAGCTAGGCTGATGCTACGGCACTCTGGCCCAGGCAACAGAGTGAGACTCTGTCTCAAATAAATAAATAAATATCAGAGACACCAAGAGTATCTTTTTGAACATTTCCAATCAAAGGTAAGGCTATGATAACTCGGAAAGAAAACTTCTGAATCACCATGGAAATAAGAGATGCTGACCACAAAGGGTTTTGACCTTCATCAAGACTCAGAAATTTCATGATTAATCCCCAGGAACTTTAAAACACAGCATTTGATCAACTGAATCATTACTGTATCAGGACAAAAATACAAAGAGTTCTTCTGTGCTTCTACCTAAAGGAAGTAAGGAATTCATGTCACCAGAAAGAGAAGAATTTTTTCTAGTTCCAATTGACAAATTGGTTGATTTCATAGACTTAGGACTGATAAGGCTACTTTTTAAGAATATGTTTTTTAAAGGTCTGATGTGGGCAGGGGTCTATACAGAGTAAGGAAAGGAAGGCTGGACTTGAGTCAGAGGTCAGATCAAATCATGGCTCTGCCGTTTGCTGGAGTGTGACCTTGAAAAAGTCACTTGATCTCTTTTGTTTCACGTTTCTCCTCTGCAAAGCTGGACTGGGCTCCATGGAAAAGGAGCCAGAGCCCTACAGGCCACAGGAGGCACAGCTTGTAGGAGGGTGGGCTGAGGGATCCGAGGTCAGGGGTGAAAGATTAGGCTGCAGCAATTGAGGGATGAAGTGAGAGGTGCAGCCCAGAAATCAGGTCCATCGCCAGAAAATTTCCATAGACGGCCCTGTCGGGGACCTACTGAGGAGTTGGGCTGGCTTAAAGGATCTGATTGGGTAGACAATCAATACTACCATTCAAAATCACGGTGAGGATTAAACAAGAGCATTAAGTATGTATTGCAGCAGCTGACACAAAGAATATTCAGAAGAAAACCTAGGTATATGTTATGGCACAAAGAGTATTCAGAAAAAAACTTAGGCATTTGTTATGGGCTGAATTGTGTTCCCCAAAATTCAAATATTGAAGCACTTACCTCCAGTACCTCAGAATGTGACTGTATTTAAAAGATAGGCCATTAAAGAGATGATTACATTAAAATGATGCCATCGGGGTGAGCCCTAACTCAAGCTGACTGGTGTCCTTATAAGAAGGGGAAGTTTGGACGCCCAGAGACACTGGGACGCACACATAGAGAACAGGACTATGTGAGGACATGGGGGAAGGCAGCCGTCCACAGGCCAAGGAGAGAGGCCTCAGAAGAAATCAAACCTGCTGACACCTTGATCTCAGACTTTCAGCTTCCAAAACCACAAGAAATAAATTTCTATTGTTTAAGCCACCCGGCCTGTGATATTTCATGACAGCCCTAGCAAACTAATCCAGTGTTCAATTTCAATTGATTAAAACTTGAGCTACAACTCCCCAAGTACTGAGGAGTATAAGTATCTGAAGGAATGTCAGGTACCAGAAAAGCAACTTTCTCAATAGCATTGTGGATTCTGCAACAACCAACAATACAAAACTAAGAACAGAGAATGAGAACCAGAGCTTTTTTCATTACATGCTCATGATGTCCTAGAACTCTCTGGAAGGGGTCGGGGTGCCCCTACGCCAATCTCCTGCATTCCAGTGTATCTCTAATCACACAGCCGTGACCAGATTTGTCCGGTGGCCCCGAGATGGATGCTGGGTGGCTTTAGGCCAATGACAGAGCAGGAGGGAGGGAGCTCGAGTGTCCTTCCCACCCGGATCAATGGAGCAGTGAACACAGGCAGTTCCGCCTGAGGAATCCAGAAATCAGAAGGAGATATCAGAAGTGTGCAAACCAACAAATGCCCTACTTTTATTTAGAAAAAGAAACAAAATGGACTGTGGAATTCAAAAGCGGGTAGATTTCGTGTTGCTTCCTGGTGACATCCTGAAACAGAATTAGTTCGGCTTTGAGTATCAGGCTGTTAAAAGAGAACAGGAAAAGTAAACAGGACAATTAGGCAGAGAAAGACCCCGCTGAGAAAAGTGAAGATAACAGGCTGGAAGCCTCTTTGCTCCAAGGTTGCAGCTCTGTCAGGCTCTGTCAGGTCTCTCTCAGGGCGGGCGGGGAATGGAAAGGACGTCACAGATTGTCCCAGTGCTGCCGTGGCAGTGCTGGGTCGCTGGAGACAGCTCCCTTGGGAGAGAAACGTCTGCTTCTTGTGCTCCTGCTCGGAGTGTGCCCCCGGCTCTCTAATCATGTGCATCAACACACTGGCAGAATAGTGACGGCATCTGGCATTTTCCGAACCTAACTGGGCTAGTGAAAAAGCCGCCTATCCATCATCCGACCAGCCTGCGGGTTAACTAATTTCTGTGAACCTGAGGGATGTTCCTTCAGAGTAATGGGGTGACAGAAGAATACAAATGACCTGTTTACAGATGTCATTACCAAGCAGAGCAGCCGGCTAGGTGGACAGCGTGGAAACGTTGACAGATTTTAATATCTGGCTGTCTAGCCATGGGAATGTGTACACAGGCTCACAGAATCACCCACGACCTTGGAGGGCCATCTCCTTTGTTCCTCAGTCTTCCAACAAAGTAAACTTCAGCTATGTAGAAAAGCACTTACGTATCTTTGAATTTTTCATTGTTCCCTTCAGCAATGTTGGTGGGGAGCCCACTGAGTGCCAAGAGCTGAGCTGGGTCCCAGGGGTTCACACATGAATAATTCCAGCTACCCTACTCCCGACAAGGTGCCTAAGAAACAAGCAATGTACCTGATAACAGAGGATCTCAGGGACAGAGCACAGGCATCTGCCCTTGTGGGGAAGGGAACTGAGGCACATTCATTTATGAAATTAGAGTCATTCAGTTCTAAAACTTCTGGAGATGGAGAAATCTTTTTTTTTTATTATTTCAAAGTGTTACAGGAGAACAAATGTTTTAGTTATGTGGATCACTTTTTTAATACTTGAGTCAGGGTTACAAGTGCTCCTGTCACCCAGATACTGTTCACTATACCCGATAGGTAGGTTTTCACCCAACCCGCCTCCCCCAAACCCCCTCTTTGATTTCCATTGAGTTTTACTTCCCTCTATGCACACGTGTGCTCATCAGTTAGTTTCAGTTTAATCGTGAATACATATGGTGTTTGTTTTTCCATTCTTTAGATACTTCACTTAGGATAACGGTCTCTAGTTCCATTCAAATTGTTGCAAAAGGCATTAAGTCACCCTTCTTCATGG
>CAUYRT010022751.1:0-102013 GCA_963574885.1 Lepilemur ruficaudatus
GAAAGAGACATGTAGGTGCATACATGTACACACAGAGATGCCCCACATGCATAGACAGATACAGACGCACAGACATACACATGTGTGCACACATGTGTACACACAAACGTGCACAGGCATGCATAGCGATCCACAGACACACGTGCAGATATACACAGAAGTGCATGCATCTGCAAGATTCGTACCTATATGTACACACATGCACACACAGACCTGTGTACAGATACGTGTGTGCGTACACACATGCGCACGCATGCACAGGCACAGAGATACATGTGTGGATGCCCACACGTGCACACGCACAGATACACAGACACACTCCCGGAGGGGTGTCTGCCCGGAGCCCACCAGCGCCTCCGAGGGAGGGTGGGCACTCAGAGTCCGTCCCTCTCCCGGGTGGACACCTGACTCCTCCCTTCCGCCCACCCCGGTGAGATCCTTTCCCTGGGTGGCGGCTTCTCTCCCTGGCCTGTCCCTTGTTTCTCTGGTGGCCCATCAGCTCCCGCCGTTGCCCTGATGTCTCTGTGACTGTCTGTGGTCTGTCGACTCCTGCAGAACATGAGCCCCGGGCACATGGGCCCTGCATCCTGCCCTCCCACGCGTCCCGGTGCCCAGCGCGGTGCCGCGTGGCGGGTGTTGGTCGAGTGAGTGGGTGACTTACAACAGGCAGGTCTGGAGCGACACCCACTGGGGGTTAGAGGTGAGGATCGGGGGTCGGTTCACCCTCCAAAGTTCTGGAGTCTGGGGAGCGCCTTTGGGGCATTCGGAAGGAGACAGCTGCAGGCACGGCTTGCTCAAGCTAATCACAGGCCTGGACTCGAAGCCTGTTCCACGCTTTTCCACCTGCCCAGAGACATCCTCTGGACTAAGTGCTCGACACCTGGGAGAAGCGCTCCCTTGGCTTCCAGAAGTTTCACGTGTGTCTGGGATGCGGCTGCTGGAGCGGGAGGTGGGCACTGGCTTTATCCCAGACGTTTTCTGTCTCACGCCCACCCCGAACGGGGCCTGCAGCCTACAGCTGACTCTGCAGGGCTTGGACTTCACTTTGCCAAGGCCCGCGCTGGTTTCCCTGGCTGCGGTCAAGGGTCACGGGCGTGGGTGGACGCTGACCTGACTGGGTCTCATTCCCGGGGGCTTTTGCTTTAGTAAGGTCAGGTGAGTGCTGGCACTGAGGTCACCGAGGGAACCGTCATGGGGCGCCGCGAGGCCTGGAACTGCGATACGGAGGCGGGATCTTCCCCGGGGCTGTGTGTGCAGGGTTTCGAAACGGCGGCCCAGCCGGCCCTGTGCCCGGAGAGGTGGGTGAATCAGCCCGGCCCGGCTCGCCGGTCACAGGGGCCGGCGCGTGGGCCGCAGCCGAGCCAGGTGCCGTGTCTGGGTCCTGCTGAGTGGCGGGTGCCGTCCTGAGCCGTGCTCAGTCAAAACCGCCGAGTTGGCAGCAGTTCCCCGTGATGACGGAATAAACTCCCGGCTCTGCGAGATGATTAAGGCCTTGCGTGCTCTGGCCCCCCCGCAGCCCTCTCCAGCTTCATCTCCACCTCCCACGTGGGTCCCCTGCCATGGCCACGCTGACCACCTTGCTGGTCACAAACACACAGACCTGTTCCTGCCTCAGGGACTTTGCGCTTGCTGTTCTGGGAGGCTTGGAGCTCTCTTCTGCCAAGTATTTGCAGGACTTAGTCCTTCCCTTGTTTCAGACCTCAGCTCAGACGTCACCTCCTCGGAGGGGCCTTTGCCGACCACTCTCCGTAAAGTAGCCGTTCCGCTGCCTCCTTCCCGGGCCCTGTTTCCTGCACGGAGGCCTTCGGTCACTGAGGCGCTATTTGTTTGCTGGTTCACCTCCTGTCCCAGGTGCAGGCGGGGACCTTTGTCATTTCCCTGCTGCATCCTGCATCCCTGCTCCTATAAAGGCGCTGGGCGCTCTGGGCTCTTAGGAGGTGGTGGCTAAGCGTTTGTTGAATGAATGAATGAATGAATGCATGGAGGGCATGATTGGAGCCTCGGGGGTGGGTTATTGAGGCCGATGTGTCAGGAGGCAGGAGACTGAGCCTTGCCGTGGATGCGCACGTGAGCTGGGAGGTGCGCGGCGTCCGGGGCCTGGCGGCATCTGCTGTCCAGGATTTTGGGGGCAGGAGACAGGTGTGATGTGACTGCTCTTAGGTTTTGCACCTGCCATGGGCCCAGAGGGTGCCCAGGAGGAGCTGCAGGCCACGTGGCTCATGGCCGGGGAGACCCTGGGCCCCATCCCCAGCAGTGACTGTCCTGGCAGCTCCCACGTCAGTCCCGGGGCTGCCAGAACACGGTACCGACACTCCGTGGCTTAGAACAACAGAACTGTGTTCTCTCCCCGTTCTGGGGGCCAGAAGTCCAAACTCCAGGTATCGGTAGGGTTCATTCCTTCTGGAGGCTCTGGGAGAAAATCTGTCCTCGCCTGGTCCTGGTGGCTGCGGGTGATCGTGGTATTTTGTGGCTTGTGGACACGTGGCCCCGACCTCAGCTTCCACCCTCCACCCGCACACGGCGCTCTCTGCGGGGCTCTGTCTCCTCCTCTTCTCATGAAGATCCCAGGTGATCTCCCCGTACGATCCTTCACTGCTGACGTCTGCAAAAACCCTCTTCCCAAATAAGCTCATGTTCTGCGGTTTCAGGTGCACATGAATTTGGGGGGGCCCTGTTCACACCAGAACAGCCCCCCACTTCCTTCTCTGCTTGCTGCTGCCATGTGAGGGATTACTCAGAACAGCGCGGTCACAAGGCCGGGGACAGCCAAGCCCTGGCCCGCCTGTCCGTCCAGGGCCACCCTGTCCCCTGTCCCTGTGGGCCCTGCTCCTCTGCCCGGCGCCTCAAGCAGCCGGAGCCCTTTCTGGCCTTGGGATCTTCTCTCGCAGGGGAACATTCGGGCCCCTCCGTCTTCTGACTGGCTCCTTCTCACCCCTTGGGCCCCTGTTGCTTCATCCCTGAGGACGTCCTTCGTAATCAAACCCCAAGCAGGACCCCCTCCACCCCTGGCACGGGTGGGCTTGTTTCCTCCAGAGCATCTTTACACTGTGACTGTACTTTTCTTTCTTTCTTTTTTTTTGTTTTTTGAGACAGAGTTTCACTCTGTTGCCCGGGTTAGAGTGAGTGCCGTGGTGTCAGCCTAGCTCATAGCAACCTCACACTCCTGGGCTCAAGCAATCCTCCTGTCTTAGCCTCTTGAGTAGCTGGGACTATAGGCATGAGCCACCATGCCCGGCTAATCTTTTTTCTATATGTTTTTAGTTGGCCAGTCAATTTCTTTCTATATTTAGTAGAGATGGGGTCTCGCTCTTGCTCAGGCTGGTTTCCAACTCCTGACCTTGAGCGATCCTCCCACCTCGGCCTCCCAGAGTGCTGGGATTATAGGCATGAGCCACCGTGCCCAGCCTGTACTTTTATTTCTGTGATCATTAGTGCGGTAATACTTCTTACCCTCTCAGTGTGGGGGGATGATCTTTCCCTACGGGGACGATTGGTAATGTCTGAACACATGTTGGGTTGTCACAACCGGAGGCTGTCCTGCTGGCACGTAGCCGGGGGGCGGGGGGATGGGGGGCTGGGGATGTTGGTGAATGTCCCCGGTTCCTAGGGCAGCACCTGCCGCAGAGGACGGCCTAGCCCCAGGGGCTTGTGGTCCCCGGATGAGCAACCCTGCGTGGGGCTGAATTCCGCTAAGGCAGGGCCCAGTCTGCCCGTCCGTCACCGCGTTGCTGGCACCCAGGCAGCTCTCGGTGCGTGTCACAGGGAGAGGCAGGCAGATGGGCGCAGGGTGTCATTGAAGCCGGTTGACAGCTCGCAGGCCACATGGGGACCCGCCAGAAACGCCGCCTGCCCACACGCGGGCTCTGGCTTCTGCTGGGCTGGTTTCCTGTTTGAGGGTCAGGGTGTCCGGGTGTGAGCGCGGTCCCCAGCAGGTTGGCCACCTTGAACTCCCAGGTGACAAGTGGCTTCACGTACGGCCCGCACCACCACCATGACGGAGCTGCCGCTGGCGGCCGGGGGCCCTGACCAAACTCGGTGAGAGAGATGGGCCGTCAGGATGAGGCCAGGCACCCCCGGAGAGACGCGGCTGCCTCCCAGAGGAAGCACGGTGCAGCGCGTGGCCCAACTCAGGCTGTGTGACTGTGGGCCAGTTGCTTCGCCTCTCTGTGGCCACTCTCTTGCCTATGGAACAGAGGCAGTGATGATAACCTTCCTGCTGGTGTTACTGGGGAGGTCAGATGAAGACCGTATGTGAGTGCTGAGATCTGGCCCCCGTGGCAGTTGCAAAAGCGTCAGCTCCTGTTATTAGAGGCACAGACCGAAAAACCTAGAGGGAAGTGTCAGCGACAGCCGCTTCCCACTGCTCTGCAGAAAAGGCCCCTCCTGCCCTCCCCGTCCTGGGAGTCCTAGGACACTGTGGAGCCAGGCTGGCCTGCTGGGGAAAGTGTCCGGCGGTCACTGTGCCCAGGTCCCCAACCTCTCTGAGCTTCAGCTCCCCGCTTTGCCGAGGGCGAGACCATGGCCACGTGCAGCTCCTGTGGCACCCGGAGAAATGTTTGCAGAAGGCTGGGCCTGGCCCAGCGGGAGCCCCAGCAGTGAAGGGGCCCCAGAGGGGACCAGCCACTCCGGGAGGCAGTGTGGGGCTCTCCAGGCAGCCAGAAGGACACAAGAAAGGCGTCCGGGAGACAGGAGAGACAGCAGGAAAGACACACGATGCCTCTCCCTGCGCGGCTGGACGCTGCGGGTCCCGTGTGTTTGCCCAGCGGCCCCGGAGCAGCCTGGGGGGACTAGAGGGTGTGTCTCCCACTGGTGTCTGTCCCTGGGCTGCAGTCCAGAGACCAAAGGTCATGGCTTGGCAGTGCCCTGGTCCCGTGTCCCCCAGTCCTCTGCAGGCCAGGTGGGGCGAACCCTTCCACCCTTCACATGGATGTGAGACAATGCACACGTGCACACATGCGTGTGTTCACATGCACACACACTGGGCTCCATGTTGGTAGGGAAGCCATCTCCTGTCCCTGCCTGGGGCATCTGGCCACAGGCCTGACCTCTTGTGCCAGCGCCTTGCTGGGGACCCCTCCACCTCCCTTTCACCCCAGCCTCCAAATGTGGGAAGGAGGCTGAGGTGCTCTGACCCCTGCGTGTCCCACCCACGCCCCCGCTCCCCCCTTTACTGCAGGTGCCGCTGTTGTCACGGGAGGCCCAGGTGCGTCACCTGCCGCAGCAGCCGGGATCTCGAACAGCCTTTAGTTCCCCGGGGTTCCCGCTCGCAGGCAGGGGTGCGGCTGCTGTCTTCTGCAGGCCTCTCCCTCATCTCCCCTGCCGCACCTTCCCGCCCACGGGGCCCCCTCGATTGGAACCGCGCACCTGCCCCAGGGGGGGCTCCTTGCCGTGCTCTGCCCTCCAGGAGCAGCTGCCGCGTGGGGTCATTAGAGGCTCAACACCAGGTGTGGCCATCACTGCCACGGGCACAGGGGCCCAGTGAGCTGCGACCTGGCCCGGCCTTCCGCGGCTCCGCAGGGGGGGCGGCGCGCGAGCAGGGTCGGGGGCAGGGGAGGCGGGGCCGGCTGAGCGTGCCTGGCAAGGGGGGTACCGGGCCCCTCGCAGGTGCAGGCCCAGATTCTGTTGAGCGCAGCTCTGCGCGGCGGGCGGCTGGCAGCGAGCTGCCGAGCCTTCCAAAGGTAGCAGCCATCTGCGCTGTGATAAAGAGCCCCGAGGATGATAAATAGACAAGTCGCACTTCTATTGGATTGCAGCTCGGGAGCAGCCACTTTGGGTTTGGCACCGTGTTAACGACAGATTTCTGCTTCCCTTGCAAGGCCTGGCCTCTCCGGGAGCGTGCCAGCAGTGGCGGCCCTCTCCTGGCAGGAGGGGTGCTCCCCGGCGCCCCTGTGGCCCGCCTGCTCCAGGGTGGGTCGCCCCCATTGGGGGACACCTCATAGCTTGCTGGGGCCAGGCCGATGGGTTCAAATCCTGGTGCTGGCACCTGAGAGCTGTGTGTCCTCAGGCAGGTTTCCTAACCTCTCTGTGCTGCCAGCACCCCATCTGTGAAATGGGCAAATAACGGTGTTTGCCTAGCAGGCTCGGGACGGTCTGTGTGTGCAGCACTGGGCGTGGTGCTGGGTGCACACAGAGCGGGCGTTATGTGACTCAGAGCTGCCGCTGTCTCGCGGCCATGCTTGCCGTGTTGGTGTTACGCTTCCAGGGAGCCTCGCCCGGCCCTGGGTCCCACTGGGCCGGGAGCTGCCCTTCCTGGGACACCCAGGAGACCCGGGCCACTGCTCATTTCCCCACTCACTGGCGAAAAGCAAGCGCCCCGGGGCCAGATGCCCTGACTACCCCACGATCTCTCAGCTGTGAGACGTGGGCAGGGGCTGACATGCTGTCTGCCTCAGTTTCCCTATCTGTCAAGCAGAGATAACAACAGAGCTTAACCTCACAGTGTTGCTGAGTGGCTTAAAGGAGATGATCCGTTTCCAGCTCTGCGCCGGCGCCTGGCGTGTAGCGGGCAGGATGACCGCCGGCTCCTGGGAGTACCGGTCACTCCCCGTTTGCCAGGAGCCTGCTGCGGGCCCCGCGTCGCCTCTTGCTACTGAGTGGATGAGGCTCAAGTCTGGGAATGGGGATGGGAGCGAGAGGAGCAGCCGGGTGGCTTTGTAGACGGCGTCGAGTTGGTCCTGGGCTCCGGTAGCTGCGAGGCTGTGTGTGCCCAGCCCTGGGCCTGGGGTTCAGCTGGGAGGCGCGTGAACAAGGGACCAGAGAAGCGCAGGCGTCATGGGGAGTGGCCGCCGCGTCTACTGTGCAGACTCCTCTCTCTGGGCCTCAGTTTCCTCATTTGTGCTCCTCAAGGTCCCTCCCAGGACACCCCCCCACAGCTGTCCCCACCTGGCCGCCTTCCCTCGGCTCATGTTCTCCTTGTCGCCCCTCCCCGGCCCCACCCCACAGCCCCCTCCCGGAGCCCAGTGTCAGGCACTGCAGGTGCCACGTGACCTGGACGTGGCCTGCCCTGGGCGCTGACCCTGCCCGGGCCTCTCTCTGGGCCCCCCTGCCTGGGTCCGCTCAGTCACCAGGAGCCCGTGCCAGGCCCACCCGCCTGCTCTGTCCCCGGACGTGGGTGGAAGGCCCCGGCCGGGACCGTGCAGCCCCCTCCAGCCCTTCGTGGTCTGGGCCCTGTTGCTGCCAGAAAGATTCTTCTTGGCAACACCGTTGGCTCCAGCCGTTCCGAGGTCCCCATGGCCCTGAGAAGTCCCCAGAAGGAGGCTCACGTAAGCGTGTGGTCGCCAGGGGCTTGGGCTCACTGGTTCGCTCACTTGACCTTGGGCACATGACCTCCCTGGACCTCAGTCTTCTCTCCTGGAACATGGGGCTGCTGCAAGAACCAACCCCATGGTGTGCTGTGGGGACGAGGACTCTCAGAGGTGTCAGCACACACCGGCTGCCACCGTCGCGGGCCCAGGTGCCTGCCCTGCTGGGCTGCATCTTCCCACTTCCCAGGGGCAGCGACTGAGGCTCTGCAGGGCTCGGGGCTTCATTAGGGCCGTGGAGACGCCACCGGCAGAGGCTGAGCTGCGGCCGGTCTCCCCCAGACCGCAGAGAGCTCCGGAATGCAGCACAGAGAGTGTGACGCCTGTCAGTGAGGTCCAGAGAGCCGGAGTGACATGCCTGGGTCAGTGGCACTCGGTGTGCTCCTGGGGGCAGGGGTCTGGGCAGCTGCTCCCTCAGGGCCTGTGAAGTCTCAGTGTCGGGGGACAGGGTTGCCGGCCTAAGTGGCAGAGGGAGACTGGGAGCTGCCAGGGCAGGCAGGGTGCCTGGTAGCTGGTGAGGGCTGCCTGGCCCTCTGCCCCAGCCGCCCCCATCGCCTCTCTGGGAAAGGACAGGCAGACACGGGAGCCAGAGAGTGGTGATCCTAGGCTGAGCACCGCGGCCGCACTGTGCTTCCAGCTGCCCAGGAGCTCTGCAGACGCACCTGGGCCCCAACCTCAGGGATTCTGGGGCGTGGCTGGGCTTCCGGATCTTTCCAAAAGCTGTCCAGATGATTCTGCTGTGCGCCAGGGTGAAGAATCCCTGGTGTGCGGGACCCCGTGCTCTTCGAGTGACTGTCGGGTATTGGACGGTGGGTCTCAGGAGCAGAGAGAGGCCAGCTGCTCGGGCCCAGAAGGGTGGGGGGCAGGGGGCGCTCCTCAGATGCTCCAGGCACCTGACACCTGCTCACGTTGGGTCGGGATGTGAGACCCAGAGAGATGAGGTGGGACCCCAGGGGGAGAGGTGCCCCTCCTCCCCTGGCACCTTCCAAAGAGAGCAAGACCCAGACCCCCGCTGCTTCCCTCCTGCCCGCTTACCCGGCGCCCGCCCTCCCAGCATCCGCTCAGCTAATGCAGACTGGCGGGGGCAGCGCGTCCCTGCCCTGCGGCCCGGGCAGGAAACCGCACCGCGTTTGTGAAAGAGGCAGCGGCAGCTGCTGCTAACAGGTGAGCCCTCGCTGGGCCGGGCCTCTCCCGGGGCCTCCTGGAGGACTCGGTAATGATGTGCAGCTGTGAACTCCGGGTTTGGGTCAGAAAGGCAATTTCTCATCTCTCCTCACAGCCGCTGAGCCGAAAATCCAGGAGCTGTTTCCTCTCCCGGCGCCCCCGCCCCTCGGCCCGCGCATGCCAAAGCGGGCAGCATTAATATTGACTCTGTTGGAGGCAGGTGGCCCGGGGCGCGGGAGGGAGCCAGGCTGGAAACGGAGCTGCAGCAGCCCCGGTGGGGCCGGGAGGGAGGCGGGAGCAGGGAGCAGCTGGCCCGGCAGCCCTGGGAGGGCGGAAGGCTGTCTTTCCTCCCGTCGTAACTGGTCTTTGTGACTCTCACGGTGGCCCGATTCACCTAGTGGCAGCGCGTTGGCTCCGGGCTCCCGCCGCATGCCACATCTGAGGCATTCAGGAGGTGCCAGGCAGCTGTTCCTGGCCTAACCGCCTTTTCTGGATGGTTCTGGGCCTGGAAGGGCCCAGAAAAACAAAGCTGTTGGGGTGGGGGGCGGAGGCCAGGAAACCTCGAGGCCTCCCTGCTGGGCCTGGCAGTGTGGGGCAGGCAGGAGCAGAGCCCTGGTGTCCAGACCAGGCCGCGGACATGGCCCTTTGGCCACCCGAGAATCCAATGTCTGTAAGGCCCCGATGAACAAGGAACGCTTGCCAAGTAGGACTGATTGGAAACACGAGCAGGCAGCAGCTCCTACCCTCGCTTCTGGGCTCAGGGCTTAGGAAGCCCAGTTGCTGAGTCTCTTGCCCGGCTAGGACGCGTTCAGTGGTCACTGATGGCCTTTGAGGAGGTGGCCGAGTGCGGTGATTGTGAGCTAGGTAGGGGCTCCGGGGCCAGCATGCCTGGGTTTGGAGTGGTGGTGTGTGACCTCGGAGAGATCACTTGACTTCTCTGATCCTGTCTCCTGTGAAATGCAAGGATTGGATTAGAAGATCCACATTCAAGCATCTGATGATGACAATAGCGATGACAATAATAATGCCGTTTTCCCTGCAGGGAAGCCTCTGGCAGATGAAGTACCAGTAGCCCACTGCCCGGTGCCCACAAGGGCTCCCAGCGTGGCCCCCCAAGGAAGGGCCTGGTCTCAGCCCAAGTGGCCTTCTCCCGCCAGCCGCACAGCTGCACCCAGCCACCCCATCACCACGCAGGGCACGTGGGGCCAGCTCTTCACAAAGGCACCTTAGTGAAGAAGATGCTCACGGCCGGCTTCCTGCGCTCGGTGCTCAGCGGTGCAGGCCTGGGTCCATGCGAGCCGTTGCGTGGGCCGGCAGCTGGCTCCTCTCTGCTCCGTGGCATGGAGGTACCACCACTGGCCTGCCCGGCGGAGACACTGAAGGCCACGGTCACGCTTCCAGGCTCCTCGCAAAGGCCACCTGGCCTGGCAGCCTGCCGGCGTGTTCCCCTGTCTGGTTCCCAGAGAGACCTGGGCACTTACACCGTAAGCAAAAAGCGTCCCCACCCGAGACCTGTGTCAGGTTAGAGCACGGCCAGGGAGGACGCAGCCCCGTCCCGACAGACCGAACCGGGCCCGGCTCGAGTGATTGGATTTTAACACGACGCATGGGGGTGCTGATGCCTGCACCGACCTGCGGTTAGACTGATTACACTGGGGGAGTCAAGAGGTCTGGCTCCTGCGTCCCTAACGTGATGATGCCCCCGGCCCTGCCAGCGTGGTTCCTTTTGTGTCCGACTTTCAGGGGCCGGGACAGGCTGGGGCCGGGTAATTACAGTCAGGTGTTAATTGTGTCCCACTCTGGCCCCACCTTGCCCTCCTGTCTGGAGCTGCTCGGGGAATCACCTGGGGCGACCAACCAACGCTGCTGGCCGGGCCACACCCCCAGGGTTTGATCTGGGACTATGGCCTGGCCGCTGGGATTTTTCAAAGCTACCCCAGGTGTGACCAGAAGCCCCTGATCTAAAGGAGACAGATTCTTCTGGAAGCCTGGATTGGGTGCTGCCCCCTGCTCGGCAGAGCCTCCTTGCCCTGACTCCCCTGCCTGGTGGGCTGTTCCCATGTGAAGGCCTTGGTGGTCTCCTCCGCGAGGACTCATGGAATCTTGGGGAAGGATTTGCCGTGGAGGGTTGAGGCCGGGGCCCCCGGCTGAGGTGTGAGGCCACCTCTGTCCACAGGGTGAAGTCGGCGGGTGGTGCGGGGCGGGTCCCGTTGGGTGGTGCCCTGGGCTGAGCATGGCTGCTAGAGCCTGGGCTGCTGAGGGCTGGGTGGGCTCAGGGCAGCTCCTGCCTGGGGCCCAGAGCCCAGGGTGCCAGAGCAGGGGCAGCCCTTGCCTTGCCGGCAGGTGACCCTGCTTACCTGAGGCCTGCCCTTCCCTGTCTGCCTGGCATTTCCTCATGCAGACCTGGGAAGACCCCTCAGATGTGTCTGCTGAAGGAAGGGGTGCAGGGCTGGCCCCTCTTGCTCCTCTGAGCCTGTGTGCTCTTCTAGTAGTCAGGGGCTCAGACGGTGACCCCGGGGTGGCCACCCACGGGGGCAGGGGAGGGGCCCACAGACCCCTGTGAGCTGAGGTGGAGCAGCCTGGGGGCAGCTGCGGCAAGGCACGTCTGAGCCTCAGTTTCCTCTGCCAGTTCTGGGTCAAGACGGCCTTCCAAGCCGACAGCTCCCTCCTGGCCAGACACACCTGCCGGCGGGTGCTCAGCGCACCACCTGGCTCCTGGGACAGACACCGTCTACGTTTTCTGGGGCTGTGGTGACAAGTCACCCCACACTGCGTGCCTTAAAGCAACACGAATTCATTCTCCCACAGTTCTAGAGAAGTCTGGAATCAAGGTGTGGGCAGCACTGGTTCCTTCTGCAGGCTCAGAGGGAGGATCTGTTCCAGAACTTTCCCCCAGCTGCTGGCGGGCGCCGCCGTCCTTGGCAATCCTCGGTGTGGAGACGCGTCACGCCGGGCTCTGCCTCCGTTGTCACACGGCTTGTCCTGTCTTCTCCTTCTCCGTCTCTGTTAAGGACATTCATCCTTAGATTTAGGACCCGCCCTACCCAGGATGATCTTGTCTCGAAATCCTTAACGTAGTCACACCTGCAAGGACCCAGCTTCCAAATAAGGTCACATGTGCGGGTGCGGGGTGAGGGCGTGGACGTGTCTTTTTGGGGAGCCAGCATTCAACCCACTGTAGACACCAGGTGGCTCCCCAAAGGACACAGATGCCCCTGGCTGGGTCCCCTGGGTGCCCGGTTCTGTGCAGGCAGCTTCTGTGCCATTTCCTCCTCCGTTCGTGGGGACAGACCCGGGAGGCCTTGCGAGGGTTAAGTGGGGGAGTTGGGGTGATGGGCCGCCACCAGCACCGGGGGCAGCGGCCACAGTGGGCTGTGGTGGGTGGCCCTGTCATTCCGAGCACAGCTTCATCCCCTCCTCGTTGACCCTGAAGTCCCTCGTGACAGATGAAGACACAGAGACTCGGAAACTCCACGTGGAACAGGGGTTCAGACAGACCCCCGGCCCCCACTCATGCCCCATGCCCAGGTGGGGTACGCAGGAGCTCCCCAGGAAAGAGGAGGGGCACGCAGAGCCTCTGCCCATTTGGGAGCCCCTGCCTGGGGGAACTGTCAGCCCAGGCTCAGATCAGAGACAGACTCAGGGCGCCCGGCGCTCTGCAAGCTGTGCCCTCCATATGCGACTTCAGGTGGCCGAGACTTCCCACGTTGGCGGTGGGGGGGTTGCTCTCCATTTCTGACAAGCCTGGAGGGAAATGTGGCTCATTCACACGCAGGCAGCAGTGTGCATCCCCCTTGGACCTCAGGCCCACCGGAAGCCCAGCCGTGCGCCCAGCCCCCATCCCAGGCTAAAGTGCCCGTCCCTCCCCGGGACACCCCTGTTGTCAATCCCTGCTCTGTGCGCCTTCGACATACATGTGTGTGTATGAACTTGTGTCATCCCCTGTGTGACCTTGGAAGGAGGTACTTCCGTTGTGCCCAATTTACAGATGAGGAAGCTGAGGCTCAGAGAGGGTAATGACCTGCCCGGGGAAACCCAGTTGTTAGTAACAGCTGGATTTGAACTTAGGCGTGTGGCCTCCCCTCCCACCTGGGCTCACCTCACCTGCGGGTTCCAGAGGCGGCTGGTGCTGTATGGAGTCAACAGTCCTGGCTCCGAGGAGGGTTGCGGAGGGGCAGGACGGTATTGTGGGGACACCTGTGGAGATCCTTGCTGTGCTGGCGCGTGGTGCAAAGGGTGTCTGGCCTTGCTGGTTTGGCAGCCACTGGGGCTGGAGCATGAGGGCATGGGGCGCAGAGCGGGGAGGGCGTTCCAGGGCGGGCCTGCGGGAGGAAGGCCTGGGCGGGAGTGGGACCCCTCGACTTGTCCTGGAGCAGCGGGGGCCCCCCATCTCCACCCTCCCCTGCCTTCCAGTGCACGAAGGTTCCGAACCGTTGTGTCCCGGCAGCTCAAAGCCGCCATTCACACGGCGCTGAAGGCCAGGCCAGGGCGGCGGGACCAGGCACCAGAGGCCGGGGAGGAGGTCGTCCTCCTGCTCTGTGTGTGCATGTGCGTGTGTGTGATTTTTGCGTTGTCTGCTTCAGGAAAGGGCTCCAGGCAGCTAAGTGGTATTTGAGGAAGATTAATCTGGGCATCGCAAGGCAGGCAGACTGCAGCAGGGTGACGTCAGTGTCTGAGAGGTGCCAGGAGGCTGCCGTGGGGGTCCAGGGCCCTGCAGGGAAGTGGCCACCCTCTGTCCCCCACGGCACTGCCAGGGACGGCAAGACGCATGGGGGAGACCATGGGCAAGCTGTGTTTTCAAAAGATGCCACGGACAGCCCAGGACAAAACGGGCCTTTCCTTGCTGAGTCACAAGAATCCACTCTGGAAAGAAAAGCTGACCAAGGGCTTCTGCAGCCTCCTTTCTGGAAGGCTTCCCCGCTGGGGCTTGAAAACACCTTCTGATAAATGAGCCTCAGATAAGTGAGTGGGTGTCCTGAGATCACCTCCCCTCCCCGCCTCCTCTGACCCCAAAGGGGAGGGCAGGGGGTCTGCCCAGAGGCCCTGGGATCACGCAGCAGACAGCCAGATAAGGACAGGGGAGGGGCCAGAGCTTATCTGGGAAAGGACAGGTCCCCCGGGCAGGGAAGACACTGGGGGAGGAGAGGGGACTGCCCACAGCAGGGGGACCGGTGAGCCTCACAGGCCCAAAATGCAGCTGCCACCTGGCCAGGAAGCCCAGGGATTTGGCAGCCACAGGGGAGAGGCTGCCTCTAGCGGTCCCCGGGGAGGGGATATAGACCATCTTGGGTTTCTCTCCCGTCCTGTAGGTCAGCACAGCAGGCTGCTAAATGTGTCCTTGTGGCTGAGCTGGTGGCTGAGCTCAGGCAGGCAGAGAGCAGGGTGAGGGCAGGGTGGGCTCCCTCCAGGGCCCTGGCCACCTGCACACAGCCCTCCCCTCCCTGGATCAGGTGGCTGGGGTGGGGCAGACACTGGATGCGAGGAGCTGCCCTGAGGCCCCTGCGGAGCCCGGAGCACATGCCCAGGGCTGCGCACTGCGCCTGCTTTCCAGTAACGGTAATGATAGTGCTCAACAGGCGTTACGCGGGCCCGCGGCCTCAGTTGTCCTGGGACACAGGTGGCTGTTACTGACCCCATTTTATGGATGAGGAGACTGAGCACAGAACAGCGACCCCGTCCTAGCACCCGGCTCCCATCTCCTGAGCGAGGTGGCGTCCCCACACCCCACCTTCCACTCTGGGCTTCCCTGGAGCCCCCCTGCGGCCCCAGCCCGTGCTGACCTGGCCTCGGAGGGCTCGGAGAGGTTAATGACCCCCTGGGGTCGGACCAGCCATCTCTGGGCTCCCCTTTGGCTCTAGGGACCCCCTGCTTGGCTCCTGGCTGGATGCCGTGGGACATTCCGGAAAAGACAGCTCTGCCCTCAAAGAGCAGAGCTCGGGTAGGAGTGCAGGCCGAGGTGCCAGCCGCGAGGCACCTGGGGCGGGGGCAGCGAGCTCAGGGGAAGCAGGAAACAGACGCCGCCCTGGCAGGAGGGAAGCAGGGCCTGCCATGTGCCAGGCGCAGGCGTGGGGGCTCCGCGCTGCAGGTAGCCCCCTCGCCGGGGCAGCAGCTCCCAAGCGGGGTCCCAGATCAGCAGCAGCGTCCCCTGGGAACTCACTAGAAATGCCGGAGCAGGGCCCAGCAGGGTGCGGTCCCACAGGCCCCCGGGGATTCTGGCACTCCCTAAAGCGGGAGGACCCCCGTGCTGCCTGAAGGATAAAGTCACTTTGTCCGGGAGTGCCAGGGCCTCCTCTTCTTCCTGCTGCTGAACCTCCCTCCAGGGCCACAGAGGCAGCAAGGGCTCACCTCCTGCCACAGAGACCTTGGCCCGCCCTCAGCTCTCCGTGGCGGGCAGTCCCCCCCCCCAGGAGAATTCGCTGTTTTCAGTGCCTGCCGCCCTGGTCTCAGGGCTGCCTCTGCTGCTGCTGTGACCTGCGGCACGGCACACTGCCTTCTGCTTGCTCAGTAGGTCCTAACAGCGCCTGCGCTGCTTCACCCAGAAAGCAGGGCACCGGGCCAGCTCGGGAGGCAGGCAGAACTCACCTAGAATGACAGCCCTGCCAGCCCCAAATGCTGCCTGGGGGTGCCCTCTGCATCCTGTCTCCACCTGCGCCCAGGAACTGGAGGTGTCTGTCATTTGTCCCTCCCAACTGGGAGGTTGTACATCCAGTCTGTGCTCTCAGAGGGGAAAAGAAGAATATCCTTAGTAAAGGGCTTTTGAGCCAGGAGGGCAGGAATGGAGGAGCAGGAGGCCTTCCTGACCGGAGCCATCACCAGCCCATCCAGGTCCTTGGTGCCAGTTAGAAGAAATCTCTTCCTCCAGGCAGACATATCCTGTGCCTGGTTCTTGTTGATGAATAGAGGGAAGAGTTGGGTTTCAGCTCCAACTTGGCATTTTTTCCAGCTGCTCTTGTGCAGTGAACAATTTGGACAACTGTACTTGGCAGCCCTGCTTCCAGGGTTCCTATAGCTCCTATCACCATCACCCAGTTTGTTGCCAGAGGCTTGGAACACAAATCACGCAGCTGCCTTTTCACCCTGGGGAGGCTGAGGTGCTCATTCCTACTGCTCTGCTCTGTCTCTTCTGCCCACATGCTTAGTGGGACCTGGCTGGGATCTGTTAACTTGTGCCAAGGATGGCTTAGAGGTAGAGGACTCTAGGGGATCATTTAGCCTTATGTGCCCATTGTACAGATGAGAATACTGAGACCCTGCAAGTTCATTTGTCGGACACGTCCTTGTGAAGACTGTCTCCTCCCCAGCAGCTTCTCTCTTTGGCCTTGAGCACTTGTGGGGTGCAGAGGTCTTTTTGCTCTGCACCTCCTCCTTACATAGGAGGTTGCTGATGCCCAGGGAAGCCGAGCTGCTCACCGGAGCTTGTACAGTGAGTTGACGGCCCAGCTGGACCTGAGTCCACTCCCCTGGCTCCTCCTGGCGGCTTCTCAAAGAGTTCCCACCAGGCAGCAGCCCCCACACTTCCCTGGGATCCTGTCCTCCTGGTGGGGTGCACAGGAGGGGCCCCCGGAATCCCACACTGGACATACCTTCACCAGTTCTGGCCTTGGATAAGGGAGAACACGCTGTCCTGGGGGCATGCGAGCTCCCAGCCCAGTCTCTCGGCCAGATAAGATATTCCCCTGCCCTCGCTCTAGCCTGAAACACCGAGCCTATTCAAGGTCAAATGCGCCGGTCTGGGGGAGACCTGGTGATCCTTCCAGCAGCCATTCTCGGCCTTGGCTGCCCACTGGAAGCTGTCAGACATACGATGCCTGGTCAGGAGTCAGGCCCAGCCTCATATTTTCCTAAACTCGCCAAATGTCACAGCCAGCAGGGGTGACAACCAAGCTTACCCTCGTGGGAGGGATGCTGGGCTATTTGGATTTGGAAGCGGGTTGTTTTGCTAATCTGCTGGACGGTGGGAAGAAAGCACCGGGTAAAATGCAAGGTACACAACGAGAAGCCCAGCACTCAGTTTCAAAAGCAAACTGACAAGCAGAAAATGGGGGACCCAACTTGGCAGGAGTTTGGGGTGGCTGCTCCAGGCTGTGCCAGCAGGAGCCTGCAGCGACCTCTCCCTGCTCGAGCACGTGTCACCTTGGAGGATTGAAGGCCAAGCACCCCTGATAGCTGTGGTCTGCACGTGAGGAAGGATGCTCAAGGCCAGGAGCATCCCGGGGCTGAGGCCGGTGATGGGGAATGAGCTGAGGAAACCAGGGCGGGCAGAGCAGACTCAGGGACCATGATGGTCCTGCAAGTGGGGATGTGAAGCCTGATGACAGCTGGGGGGGCTTGGCCCCGTGGGACGGGAGTTAGAAGCATTTGTAGGGGGCAGTGCCAGCCAGACACGGCCCGTGGGGAGTGGGGGTCTGTGCAGCGGGGGGGGGATGCCTAGACCCTCTCGTCCCACACCCCGGGGAGCACCTGCTTTGAGCCAGGCTCTGACCCTGCCCCCAGCTGTCTGCAGAGGTTGGTTGACAACCATGCCCTCGGGGACAACCCCCCCATTAAGAGCCACTGGGGTGGAACAAAGGTTCCCACCTTGGCTGCACATTGGAACCCCCCCAGGGAATTTTGGAAAATGCTCAGGCCAGGAGTTCGAGGTTACAGTGAGCTGTGATCCCGGCGACACTGCACTCCAGCCTGGGCCACAGAGCCATTTATATATCAGAAATAAATAAAATTGAAAATAAATAAAAATAAATACTGATGCCTGGGACCATGCCCAGAGGTGCCATGTCATCTGTCTAGGTGAGGCCTAGACGACCCTGGAAAGGGAGTGGGGATGGGGGAGGGTGTGTTAATTTAAAAGCACCCCAGGTGGCTCTAATACACTGCAAAGTTTGAGACCCTCCGGTGTAGACTGCTGTGTCTCAGACTTGACTCACCGTGAGAATCACCTAGGTAGTGGCTCACACTGACGCCGCTCCAATTTAATTAGAGTCACCTGGAATTCTTGGCGCCCCAGGTCCCTCGCAGGGTGCCCGCCCTGCCAGCCCCCCAACCGCCCTCTTCCCAGGCTGGGCCCCTCGCCGCCTCCCCTGCCGCTGGGGCGCCAGCCTGGGTCCTGCCCCTCCTGCTCTCCTCCCAGCCGGTGGCTCTCAGCGGCTTGATTTAGTGGGCGGCGAGGAGAGAGGCAGCCTGAAGAGTCGCTAAGAGCCTCGGTACTCACAGCACTTATCTGGAAAGGAGAGGCCAGCGGAGCCCCTGGGAGTGGGGTGTGAGGCTGAGCACACCCCCCACCCGGAGCGGGCAGGAGGGGGGTGCGCTTGGCAGGGCTGTTGCCTTCCCCAGGCTACCCACACCCTCTGCCCAGCACCCAGCCTGGGGCCTGCGTCCCCTGCCAGGCATGCTGCAGGGGTGCGGGGAGCCGGGGGGCACCCCTGCAATTGCCGGATGTGCCCTGGGCTCAGCTCCCTACAGCCCTGAGTCTGGGAGCTCAGAGACAGCCCTTGGCAGAGATGTCAGGCGGGCTGGGAGGGAGGTGTCCTGTGGCCACTGCCTGGCTACTGGGGGGGCGCAGGAGCGGCCCCTCCAGGCCTGTCGGTTGTTTGCCCGCCCTCCCCTCCTGGTGCCCGTCCCCCTCCTCCTCCTCCTCCTTTTCCCTGATGAAAAATACAAAAGAGAAATGCGCCAGTGCCCAGGTCTGGGGAGCCCAGCCCGCGGGCTGGAGAAATGAAAAGCGGCCCCAATTAGAGGCTCTGGCTCTGCAAACTTGATGCTCGGCACTTGAACTGTCACGGCGGAGCCGTAATTAGCAGCGGCGGGGGAGAGGTCAGGCGCGACTCAGCAGTCTTGACAAGCGCGTTATCGAGCGCGGGGAGCGGGGGCTGCCCGCGGGCGGGGCGGAGGCGGCGGGGCCGCGCGGGGGCGGCGGGAGCGGGCGCCGCTGGGCGCGGGGGGACGGGCGCTGCGAGGCCGCGGGCCCGCCTGGCTGCTGGTGCGGGGAGGCGCGGGCACGGGGGGCGGCGGGAGCGGCGGTCGGGCCCTCCTGGCGCGGCGCGGCAGGCAGGCAGGGCGCGCGGGGACGCCAGGCTGCCGCTGACCCCCCCAAGAGTCCCGGGGCTCCCTCCGGGGACGCCCTCGGCTGTCCCGTGACCCCCTCAGCCCCTCTTAGCAGCTCCCTGGGTCCCCAGCGTGGGGCGCACAGCGGGCGGGAGGGGCGCATGGACGCCCCCGCCGCTCGGTGACCCGAGTCACCGCAGCCACGAGCTATGCCCGGAAGCCCCTCCTAGAGTCCCGCGGGTCCCTGCGGCCCGACGGGGCGGCTCACAGCATGCTCGGCATGAAGACCTGGTCGTCCCTGCTCCAGAACCTCAGTAAGTGCCCCCCTCGCAGCCGCGCGGAGGGGGAGGGCCCGGGATGGAACTTTCTGGGGCGTGCCTCCCAGCCCCCGCCTGGACCCGGCTCTCTCCGCAGCGTCCTCCTGCCCGGTCACCTCCAGCCCATGCACGTGCTCCCCACCGCGCTGCGTGTCCTCACCCTGTCACTCAGGAAAGAAGCCATCGATTTATTTTTTTTTTAAAGTAGAAAAGCCCCGTCTGCCCGCGGCCTGGCTGCGCCTCTGCACTTCTGGGAGGCGGCGGGAGCATCACCTTCCTGCTGCGCCTGGGCAGGCGGCGGGCACGGGGCTGGCTGTGGCCTGGGGGTAGGGTCAGCAGCCCTGGCCTGACCCAGGATGGGGGGGTGCATTTCTTCCCCTCACGTGCACAGGCGGGACCTGGGGTGTGTTTTGTGGCTCAAACCGCTTCACTGCGATTCACCCCCTTCCCAAGCTTCCCGGGCACCTCCCTGGGCCCCCCTCTGGCCCCTGAGTAGAGCTCACTCTCGTGACACCCAGGCCTGGCGCTGCTGGCTCAGGCCAGGAGAGCACGAGAAGTGTCACGGAGCCTGTGGTCGGTGGTGCCCATCAGTCCCGTCGGAGAGGGACTCAGCAGGCTTCGGAGGCCGGGGGCCGTGCTACGGGATGAGAGAAAGCTGGCAGTGGACAGGGCAGGGACCCCTGACGTCCTAGGCTAGGGGGCGCATGGAGCCGGTGGAGTGGGTGAGGGAGAGGAGGCAGCGATGGACTGCCTGGTAACTCAGGTCCCTGCAGGGTGTCTCTAGTGACAGAGTGGGCAGCGACCATGGCCTCAGCTCTGCTCCCTCCCACACGGGGTTAGACACCCCGACCTCCGGGCACCGCACCTGCTGGCCTTTCCTTCCAGGTGGGCCAGGGCCACGGAGCGGGGAGAGGCCTTCCTGCGCCCCACCTGCTCCCGCTGCCCCGCCGCCCCTCAGCTCTCTGCGGGCACCTCTCTGCCTGTTTGAACCAAGGCTTTTAAAGCTTTTTGCCTTTTGAAAGCTCAGGGGGGGAAGAGTCATTTGTGGAGAGGTCGTGAACGGCTGGTGATTATAGTCCGGTGGGTAGAAAGAGCTTAAAACAAATCCCTGTCCGTCAGATGTCGGCTTAGGCGGTTGCCAGCGCTCGCCTGGGGGGCCTGGGTGGGGGGCAGTGGCTTAGAGAAAGGGGAGGGTTTTTTCCTCCAAGCTAAGTGAACCTGCAAAACTCTCCTCGTTGCCGTGTTTGATCGCCGCTCCCCTCTGCCTGGCGTCCTCTGATTGTTCCTCCTCCGGGTGCCTGGCTAGAGGAGGGGCCCTGGCAGTCCCCGAGGGCCCCGCACCAGCTGTGTGACCTTGGCCTGGCCACGGGGTGTCTCGGAGCCTCTGTTTCCCCCTGGGATGATGGTCACGCGGTTGCACGGGGTGCTGGAGCCTCAGGAACGCGCCACCATCTGCCGGGCAGATCCCGTAGCTGGCCCACGGTGTGCGGTTGCTACGTCCCGTGCTGTCCGCTGGGCCCCGTCCAGGTGGAGAGCGGACCTCCACGCCGCGGGAAGGGCCCTCGTTTGGCTTCCAAAGCCGGGCTGGCGGGGCAGGGAGGAGGGTGCTGGCCGGAGAGTTAAGCGCTGGATCGGCTGCCTGCAGGGGCTCAAAGGGGGGCCCCTCCCGGATGGAATGGGGGCTTCCCACGTGCAGGCCCCGTCCGTTACCTGTGGTCACTCCTCGGTCCTCACAGCAGCTTCAGGAGGGAGGCGCTGGCTTTGTGCCCTCTCATTCTTGCTCGCTGCTTGGGGCCAGGTGGTGAGAGGAGCGGCCAGTGGGAACCAGGCAGTCCCACCCAGGGTCCCATCGCTGGCCGTCTGTGGCTACCGGGTGCCTCTTCCTTCCACTCCAGAAAGATCTGGTCACTCCAGAGCCCACCAGTCTGGGGCGGACCCTTGTTCCCCACAGGATGCAGCAGTCGGGCCAGAAGTCCAGCCTCCCCTGTGGCCTGCGCCCGCCTTACCAGCTCTCAAGCTAGCTGAATTGAGGGGCTTTGCCCTGCCCTGCCTGGGCCGTTCCCGTATCTGCTTGGCACCTTGGCTATGGGGGAGGGATGATATAGCAAGAAGGGGCACCGGGCCTGAGCTCCCACCCTGCTTCTCTGTGATGTTAGTGCTGTGTGACTTAGAGCAGGTGACCTGGCCTCTCTGTGCCACATTCTCCCATTTGTGCGAGGGATAAGTCCAGTTAGTAACGACTGCACACCGTCAGTATAATAAATGTCCCCTGTGATTCTATTTCCTTCTAACTGGGAAGCCCTTCCTGTTTCTTCTACAGTCTCTCCACACCTCAAGGCCACCTCCTCCAGAAAGCCCTCCAGATTCTGCCCAGCAACCATAGATCATTTCTCCTGCCATCTCCTGCTCATTATTTTTTTTTTTTTCCTCAGTGGAATCTACCCATTGGAACCTATTTTCTCTGCCTGTCAGACAGAAGTTCCTCAAGGGAAGACCCTTTTCATTCTCATCTCAGAATCTCCCAAGGTGCTGAGTATGCAGTAGGTGCCCAATAAGTGCTTGTTGGATGAGTCAGGGTGACCGTGCTCCTGGCCAGGCCAGTGTGTGTTGGGTTCCCGTTCCTGGACGTGCAGCGAGTACTCAGTTCTGCCGGCGTCGGGATGGCGTCCAGAGCCGGGCGTCACTCCCAGGGTCGCCTTGCGGTTTCCCGTCCCTGGGTGGGCGCAGACCCAACCCTGGGAGCTCAGCTCTTTCCTGGGGGCCAGGGTCAGGTTCACCTCTCGGTGACAGCAGTTGGCCGTGGCACCTTCGTGGACCACGTGGTCGGTTGTTCAGAGCTGTGGGGTGGACGCCGGGGAGCTGGGTCGCAGTGACCCAGGGCCAGGCTCGGGAGGCAGGACTCTGTCACTGTGCTGAAAGGAAAGTTCGTGGAGCGGCCACCATGCTGGCTCGGCCGTGTGATCAGCCCCAAAGCGGGAGCGGGCGCAGGACGCGCCCCCCGAGAGCTGGCGGGGCCGTCCGAATCCTGCTGTGGCTGCCGGGGCCAGAGCGCAGGCCGGACTCCCCCTGGAGATTTGGTGGCCTCAAGGAGGCCCCGGTGGCAAATGCTGGCGGCTGAGCTCGTTGGTCCCAAGGGGCTGACAGCTCTGGGAGGTGAGCATGGCATTCGTGAGTGCTGCAGATAGGGACAGGTGGCCACACCTCTGCCGGGCCGCGAAGTCTCACTGGGGGTGGTGACGACGGTGGCATCGTGTGTGCCTTTGTCTTCCAGCAAGTAAAGCAGGAAAACGTTTCCAGGCTTGCAGATTAAAAAGAAAAAATCTCTAGAGCCCCTGACAGAGGAGGGAAGAGGCTGAACAAGAAGCGGGCCTGGGTGGGTGACAGTGGCCGGGGGTCCCTGGGCTCTAGCAGCCAGGCGAGGACGCCAGGGCCCTGCCACTAAGTGTGGACGCCCGGGTCTCTGCCCTGGCTGGGCTCCCCACGGGAACAGAGTCTGGGGCCAGACAGCCGGGGTTGGCAGCCTGGTTCTGCCTCTTACCGGTGTGCCCCTGGGCAAGACGCTTCACCTATCTCTGCCTCAGTTTACTCATCTATAAAAGGGAAGCATAATGGCGTGGCTGTCCCTTGGGAAGGCTCCACTCTCTGGGGACAGGCCGGGCCTGCAGCCATCCGGCCGCCACCAAGGGGGGACACCTCGGCCCCTGCCTGCTCACCCATAGCTGCCGGGGTGGAGAAACCCCGGTGACTGAGTCAGTGTTTCTTTTAATTAGAGACCATTAAGACGGCGTAACGGTGGCAGTTTGGTGGCTTCTTTAGGAGGAAGCAGAGAGCCCAAACGGAACCTAAAAAAATAAAAAGAAATAAAAATAAAACCCAGTGAATTTTTAATAGTGATTATCTTCTGACACACGGCGCGTTGCCATCTGGCAGACGCACGGCCCGCTGAGGCTCGGCGCTGCGGGGAGGGGCCGCGGGGGCTCCTGCTGCCAGCCCAGAGCAGGAGCCCGCCAGGAGCCCAGCCATGCTGGCGGCCACGGCTCGGTCCTCCCCTGCCAGCCCTGGGCGCGCCAGCAGGCCTGAGCGAGGAGGCTGGGCCCTCGGCGTCTCTGGTGGGAGCTAGTCCCCGGCTCCGGAACCTGCTGGGCTGGAGGCCACCTCGTTCCAGTGATGGGCTCTGAGGGCTTCGGGTCCCCAGTCTCAGTTGATCACAGCGTAAAAGGAAGGTGGAAAGGCATGCCAGACACCAGGCTCGTGGGCCCCGCATCCGTGTTTGGGTGTCCGCGGGCGGGGGGCGGGGCCTGGCAGGAGAAACCTCCCAGAGCGCGGTTGCGTGTTGGTGTTTGGGGCCAGGCGCTGCGTTGTCCTGGGGCTGTCCTGCGCTCTGGCGGAAGAGCATCCCTGTCTTCTTCCTGCCAGATGCCAGTAACGTCTCCCCACGTGTGACAGCCAAAAATGTCCCTAGGCATTGCCAGGTCTCCCCTGGGGAGGGGACTGCACATGATCCCAGTGGAGAAATGCTTCTTAGGGTTAGTGTGTTTGTTTCCTGTGGCTGCCATGAGAAATGACCATAAACCAGGTGGCTTAGAACCACGCAAGTGTATTTTTTTTATAGCTTTCCGGGCCCGAAGTCTGGGATCAGGGTGTCGGCAGGGCCATGCCCCCTCTGCAGGCTCCGGGGGAGGGTCCTTCCCTTACTCTTCTGGCTTCTGTGGCTCCTGGCAGCCCTGGGCTGTGGCCGCGTCGCTGTGGTCACTGCCTCCGCCTTCCCGGGTCCTTGTCTGTCTCAGTGTGCTGATCTCTCTGTCCAGATTCTCCACTTCTCACAAGCAGACCAGTCCCGGGATTTAGGGCCACCGTGTTCCGGCGTGGCCTCAGCTTAACCAGCTACATCTGCAAAGACCCTGTTTCCAAATAAGATCACATTCCCAGGGGCCAGGTGGCCTTGCTGATCTGGCCCTGCTGCTCCCGGCGTCTTTGCCCACGTCTACCCGAGGTAACCTAAAGGCAGAAGATGAGGTCCCGGAAGCTGTCACCGTTGCGTGGCTTCCAGCGAGCTGACTTTGGCGCCGCCTCTCCTGGGCCTCCTGCCGCGCTCTGGCCTCGCTGGCTGCACCTGCACAGCCTCGGGCTGCTCTGTGTCTGCAGAGCGCTCTGGCCCCAGCCAGCTGGGCTTCTCCGCCCATCGTGGGCACGGTGAGGGAGGCCGAGCAGTTCCGGGTCAGGGTGCGGCCACTTGGCGCCAGGGGGCCTGCAGAGCGGGCAGACCAAGGGGAGCGCTTTGCCCGCTTTGTCGTGCTGAGGCGGGTGCTGTTTGCTTAGTGACTCCCCAGGAGGTGGGTCTGGGAGACCTCTGAGCCACACACCCACGTTCCGTGTGGTCCTGGTCACAGGGATGCCAGCCTGCAGCAAAGCCCTGACAGGTGACCTCCCGACTGTCATACAGGAGGTGCCACGAGGGGCTCAGGAGAGGCCTGTGTGGGTTGTCTTCGAACCAAGATCAACATGGAGGGTGGGGGGTGCTTGTCCTGCAGAAACCTATTTACAGAGCCCCGACTGGCCTCGAGCCAACTCTGTCCTGGGCACTGGGTGAGATGCCCAGATCGCTGCCCCCGGGAGCTTAACGTTTCAGGCAGTAAACAGCGGAAGTGATGGGTTTAAAGGTGCAGAGTGCTGTGGACGCCGAGTTCTTGCAGGGCAGGGGCCGGCTGCAGGATTAAGGGCCGTGGGTGGCGTCCCGGGCTACGGTAAGAAAGCTCCACAAATGGGCCAAGGCCACAGACGCCTGTTCTGGAGACGTGAAGTCCTGATCCGGGCGGGGCCGGGCTCCCTTCCAGGGCTCCAGGGCAGGGTCCTCCTTGCCGCCTCTTCACGAGGCGTCTCCATCTTATAAGGACACGTGTCGTTGGATTTAGGGCCCACCCTGATAAGCCAGGATGTTCTCATTGCCAGAGTATCAACAATCACATTGGCAGAGACCGTTTTTCCAAATAAGGTCACACTCACAGGTTCCGGGGGTAGGATGTGGCCATGTCTTTCGGGGGGAGCTGCCATCAGCCCAGCATAGCGGGGCGGTGGAGACCCCTCTGAGAAGTGACTTTTGCTGGAGCTGGCCCAGGTGACATCTGGGAGGGAGCGCCAGGTGGACATGCGGCTGAGGCCAAGGCCCTGAGTGTTTAAGAAACGGGGAGGAAAGCTGTGGGTGGGGCAGTGAGGTGGGAGCTCTGGAGGGTTCTGAGCAGAGGAGGGACGTGAGCTGACCCCCTTGCGCCGAGGTCCTCTGCTGCCGTGTGGAGCGCAGAGTGTGAGGACCAGGTCAGAGCAGCAGCAAGTTGGCTACTGCAACAGTCCAGGTGAGCAGTGCTGGGCCAGGCCAGGGGCAGAGCAGGGGACGAGAGGCATGGATTTGGGCCATGGATCCAGAGAGGTGGGCATCTCCATGTAGCTCCCGGGCCAGGCCGGCCTGTCCTCTGACGGCTCCGACTGTGTCTTCTCCCAGAGCAGCCGCCCGCCCGCCTCCCTCCTCCCCGTCCCGCCACGTTGGCAGCTGCTGTTCCTGGGAGCCGGAGGAGAACAGCTGGAGGTGCAGGGAGGGAGGTGGGCGGGGGACCCCGGGGCCCGTGGGGACACGGAGAGGAGGCTGTGCCAGCCTAGGCGGGGGAGTCTCATTTTATTTCTCTTTGCAGCATTTCCCACAGTTAAGCCCCAGTGCTTACAGCTTAACCCAGCTGTGGGGCAAGCGCCTCCCTGGCCCCTGCCCACTCCTCCCTTCCTCTTCCCCTCCCCCTTTCCTGTGCCCTTCCCCTCCCCCACCCCCAGCTGCCCCCTGCCTGGAAGCCAAGCCTGCAGGATGCCGCGGAGTCCTTGTGCCAGTTTCCAAAATGAATGTTGCTTTTACTACTCCATCCTTCAGTCCTTATCTCCTCTAATTTATTGGACGGACCCCGTGGCGCTGGCGGATTCGCGGCTGGGACCTTGGCGTCTGAGTTTCTCTGTAATCTCCCACTCAACTCTGTTCTCCAGACGTCTCCAGTTTATCTCCTGATTCAGTCAGGGGCGACCCCGTGTCCTCCGTGCCACCGCTAATGTGGCCCAGGGATGATAAATCGCGCCTTGTAATGACATCCCCGATGGATTAATTGGCCCTGCTGTGCCGGGCAGAGCCCCGCTGGCCCCCCGGCTCCCGCCCGCTTGGACAGAGTCCCCACTTTCTGCCTCCCCTCCCCTTCTCAGCCAGCCCAGTGCCCCCTCCTCCAGGCAGGGAAGTGGGGGTGTAGGTCGGGTCAGCAGCAGGGGCTCCTGGAGGGCCAGGGAGGGTGAGGGGTGGTGGCTGTGTCCCCCCTTCTCCAGGCCAAGGTGTCCCGGGGCAGGTGAAGGCAGGAACTTGGCCGTCTGTCCATCCAGCTTGGCCAAACCCAGGTGGAGACAGCCTTCCTGGAGCTGTAATTATGCTGAGGAGTGATTTTTCATAGGCCGGCCTCGGCTGTCTGCAGGGCCTGGGCGATTCTGGGCCTTGTGAATCTGGCAGCGAGGCCCCACCTAGGTGCCGAGGCCCGTAATTTCCCAGGCAGGGGCTGTCTCAGGTCAGGTGGAGCATCTGGCTCCCTGGGAAGGAGGAGGCCAGAGCTTGGGGCCTATTTCTTCTCCGGGCTGGGAGGGCTCCTGTCCAAGAACGTAACAGGCTCCCAGAGGCCTGGGTGGGGCCTGGTGGGATTGGATGGACGGGAGCCCCCGTGGCAGCCTGGGGGCGCAGTTGAGACTGGGGTAACATTTAGGGAATCATCGTAGTGGGGCCGGGTTGGGGATGGCAAGGTCCCTGGGCGTGATCGGATGCCGCACCTCACATGTGCACGTGACAGTCCCATGTGGGACGGGCATTGTGCAAATCTGGGACCTCACGCTGTGCTTTAAACTTCACGCAGCCAGGCCTGATGGCGATTGTCACCCTCGCCTTTTTCTCTGAGTCCAGCGCGCTGGGTTCCTGCCTCCCGTGTGCCTTGCGTCCTGCGCATGGTGTTCCCGGCGGACATGGCGTTTGCACAGCTCTGGGCTCCCCGGCACCTGCCTACTGACCTGGAGCCGCCTTGGGGTCGAGACTGAGGGGGTTCCTTTGGCTCGACAGCTTGTCCTGTGCCTAGAACATGTATACAGCAAGTGCTCAATAAAGATTCCAGAGAAGTGTTCTGTGTCATGCACTTCCTGACTCTTTAGCCAAAACTAAAGCCGGGGGAGACCTTCCACTGGGCGCTGCTGGCTCGTGAACGGTGGTGGCCTGGCCTGGGGGAGTGATGGGTCCTCCAGGTCCCCACCCGCCACGCCCCGCCATGCGTCCTCCTGAGTGCCGCCAGCCCCTCTGGGCCCTCGGCAGTCACTTGCCAGGCGCAGAGGGAGGTCTCTGGTTTCCTGGCAGTTTTATTGAGATGTTGCTCACCTGCCACACGATTCATCTCTCAGGGCGTACACGCCGGTGGTTCTTAGTCACCGCTGTGTCGTTGAGAACGTTCCCGTCACCCGGAGAGAAGCCCCCTCCCCCCCATCCTCATCTCCCCATCCCCACCTCTGACACCCGCTCCTCTTCCTTCTCACTCCGAGTTTGCTGTCGTGGACACTCATGTGCACGGAGTCACGCGGTATGTGGCCTTCTGCGCCCGGCTTCTCTCGCCGAGTGTCGTGTTTTCAGGGCTCGCCTGGCAGTAGGGGATATCAGCGCTCCATTCCTGTCCCGGTTGGGCGGTGCCCCTCCGTGGGACACGCGGTGCCCCTCTGTGGGACACGCCGTGCCCCTCCGTGCGACATGCCGCAGCTTGTCAGTCCTCAGGCTTCCTTTCGGCTGCTGTGCAGGACGCTGCCGGGAGCTTTCCTGCGCGAGCTTCTGCGGGGACGCTCCGTTTCCAGTCCCCTGAGTGTCAGGGCTCTGCCCTCCTGCGCCCCTTCCCCATCGGGTAAACTTCCTGTTGACGCGAGGGACTTGGGGCACAGTTGGGGGCTGACTGCAGATGTCATGTCGTCCTGGTGGAGCGGATGTTTCCTGAGTGTCACTGTATGCCAGTCACCGGTCCAAGCCCTTTCCCAGAAGCCTCGGCAGCTCTGTGGTAGGCTGTCGTCATCCCCAGCGTGGGGAAGCTGAGGCCCGGGTCCAGTAGCTTGTGGTTTTGCAGCATCAGGAGGGTTTGTTCTCCTTGTAGCTTTCCAGATCCGGTGTCTAGTTTCCAGGTCAGAGGACCCGCACCAAGCTCAGAGAGGCCCCCGGGTGCCTGAGATCACACAGCAGCAGACACAGTGACGGGTGACGTTTCCCTGGCATTTCCGGCGTTCCTGGCCCCTCCCGAGCACGTGGTTGAAATCCCTGAACTCTCACAGCACCCTACCGAGTACTGTTCCCATGTCACAGATGAGGAAACTGAGGCACAGGGAGGCTAAGCAGCGTTGCCAGGGTCATGGGCCTGAAGTGCCGGAGCCGGGAGTGGAACCCGGGCAGTTTGGCTCCAGAACCCGCCTGCTGAGCCCTGACAGCCGCCACCTGCGTGGCACGTGGAGATATGGATGGGGGTAGAGGGAGGTTCCAGGCCCCGGGCGAGTGTGTGTTCTCCCAGGTCCTGGGGGAGCTCCGCTGCCCGCCCCTCCCCCCGGTCCGGAGCCTTACTGCGCCTGTGGCTGCAGCTGCCTGGGGGGCAGCCGGTCTTGGCCCTGGGAGCCCCTGTGGGCCCCCGCCTTCCCCGGCCACCCAGAGCAAACCCGACAGGGCCTGTCGGACCTGTTCCCCCGCCTGGTGTCCAATTGCCGTCCCAGGAGACGGGGCAGGACGATCCACCAAGGTGTTGCTTTCACAGCAGGGGCAGGGGCTGTGGGGGCGCCAAGGCCCCGGGAGGGGGGGCCCGCCGGGGTGGCCGGCACTGTCAGGCGGGCCGAGAGCCCCCAGCTTTACCTTTCTGCCTGACACCCCAGCACTCCCCACCCCCAGAGGTTTTAGCCTGAAACCCGGGGCCCCCACCCGCCTCCCTCCGCTGCTGAAATAATAATCGCCGGAGCAGCTGGGCTGCGCGCGGAGCGGCGCTGGCGGGTCCCCCGGGGAGCAGCGCGTGCGAAACCACAGGTCTGCCACCCCCCACCCCCCGGGATAGCATGTGCTGCCTCTGCTCCGATTTCAGTTTTATTTTTTAACCTGCCCTTGCTTCTCTCCAGGCAGCTTGGCCTCCTGCCTCGGTGGCGGCGTGGTTTCCCTCGCGGCCCACCGCATCTGGCCCTCCTGACACGGCTCCTCTCCCCACCGTTCCATCCCAAAGCAGCTGAGGTTGGAATCAGACTTCCAGGTTCAAATCCAGCCTCGGCACGTGGCTCGACCACTATGCACCTCAGTTTCTTCATCTGTAAAATGGATATAGAAGACACTTCTCTTTTTGAAAAATTTACTGAGATAAACTGTGTAAAGCGCTTATTAAGACAGTCGGTGGTTTTTGTGACGGGAGAGGCTTGCATCAGGCTCAGAGAGGAAGAGGCAGTGGTTAACTCTGCGTGGGGGCAGAGATGTGTGATGTTTAAGAAGGGTTTTGAGGGATGTATAGGAGTTTGCTAGAAGGAAGAAGTAGAGAGTAAAGGGCAATCCAGGTAAAAGGAACCTTGCCAAGGAATTTCTGAAGTTAATTCTTTGTAGACGGGCTCCTCTTCCTTCCAGGTGGGGAGTTAATTGAGATGTTTCTGTCTGGTTGGCATCTGCTGTCCTATACATGTGCCAGGGTTTGGACAGTCACTGCCTCTTTGCTGGAAGCGCTTGGCGGGGTCAGTTCCCATGAACTGGTGCAGACGTGCCCAGCAGCCCCCTTCTACCTTGGGTGCCGCCAATTCTGCTGCCAGCGCAGGCGGTGCGCTTGGAAGGGTGCTGCCCTGTGCCCCGCACTTCAGAGGATGCGGAAGCAGGCAAAGGGGCCACGAGGGAGTCCTGTGGTATGCGCTGTTGAGGAAACCGAGGCCCAGAGACGTTACGGTGACGTGCCCCAGGTCACCCAGCTGGGAAGGGGCAGAGCTGGGGCAAAATCCAACCCAGCACCCCCCAGGTAAGCGCCACGCACGGCTGCCAGCGCAGGCCAGGCTGGGCTCGTCCTCCAGGCCCCGAGGGCGTGGTGTCTGGAGACCTTGTCCCTGGCTGCGCTTCTTAGAGGCCGGGGACCTGGCTTCCGTCTTGTAACCTTTGGACGTCACGTGCCCGCCAGGGAACCGTGCGGCCGTGGTGCGCAGCCCACCTTGCCGCGTTTGTTGGGAGGCTGAGATGGCCGCAAAAGGGTCCGTAAGCTGTCAGGGCTGTGGTGGTGTCTGTTGCTGTTCTCTGGGCTGGAGCAGAGGATGACATGAGACGGTGAGCGGGCCGGCGCCAGGATCCAGCAGAACCCGCCAGAACCTGCCAGAACCTGCCAGAACATGCCCGTGGGACGTGCTTAACCTGCAGGGGCCCTGGCAGGGGCCCAGTGCTGCCAGGTACAAGGGAGGGAGTGTGTCCCTCCTGGAGGAGGCGGCACTTCCAGCTGTGCCTGGCAAGGGGATGAGACGGCTCAGCTCGGCTCTGCGGCAGGCACGGGCCAGGCGGCCTGGGTCCCACCCCCAACCCGTCCCTCTGTGACTCAGTTTCCCCCTCCCTAAAATGCAGATGATTGTGTCATAGTCCTCACCTGTGGGCTTGATGTGACCCGTCATGTGGGCTATGTGGTTGGGGACGCCCTCTTTGGGGCCAGACTCTGTTTAAACCTTACTCAGTACGGGCCGGGCTTACCTCATCCGGAAATCCGGAATCCGAAACACCCCAAAATATGAAACTTCCCAAACACAGACGTGATAACACCAATGGAAAATTCTACACCTAAGTACTTAACACAGCCTTTGTTTCTTGCCAAACTTATTTAAAATATTGTATAAAATTACCATCAGGCTCTGAGTATAGGGTGTTTCGGTCCCATGCCCAAGGTATCTCATTTTGTATATGCAAACATTCCGAAATCTGAAATCCCGAACCCGTCTGGCCCCGAGCATCTCGCAGGAGAAGTGCTTGGCCGGGAGCTGCCGCCGTCCCCTGCCTGGGCAGGTCGTGGGACAGTGAAAAAAAGATGTGGGGGCAGAGAGGGGGTGTGTGGACTTGAATCCTCCTTTCTGTGACCCGCAAACTTGGGCAAGTCCCTCACCCTCTCTGTGCCTCGGTTTCCCCACCTGTAAATTGGGGTCCCGAGGGGCTGGTGGTGGGGGTTCCAGGAGCCCGTCCGGTGCCTGTGGGCCCATCCCAGGCTGGCACGCAGTGGGAGCCCCACGAACAGTAGTTTCTGGCTCCTTCTCTTCCGCCAGCCGACGCCCAGGGCCCCGCCGTCATCCCCACCCCTGTGGCAGGCCGTGGGATCGAGTGTCACCCAGGCGGCAGGCTGAGACGGGTGGGCCTCCTGGCCGCACACCTGAGAACCTGCTGGCACAGTGTTTGCTTAATTAATTGACTCTGTGAGAGGAGCCGTCCCGTGTAAATCTACCAGCAGCTCTGTGCTCGCCGGGAGCTGCGGACGCAAGACCAGACTTTAAATAAGGGTGTGATTATTGTTTGAATAATTGATCAGTGTGGAGGAGACAGGTCCTCAGTGTCACATCCTCCCGTCCGTTCCCTGCCAGCAGCCTCTGGGACCTGTGCTGCTGACGTGCGCTCAGCGACCCTCCAGAGAAGTGTGTCCCTGCTTTCCAGATGGGGAAACTGAGGCTGGGGAGGCTAAGGGGCAGAGCTGGGGGCTGAGGGCGCGTCGCTTGGCTCCCACGTCTGGGCTTGGCGAAGCTGACTCCATCTTCCCGCCGTGGTTTCCCGCGGGAGAGCGGGGTGGCCCCACTGCCAAAGCCCCTCGGTGGTTGTGAGGTTCACCCCGGAGGGCCCTGGGGTCTGCCGCGGGGCACCCCACACTCTGCAACTTTACGAGGCACCCGAGGTCTTTGACGCTGGGTAGGAACGTGCCCGGTGTAGAGCTGAAGCGTGGTTTTCCTGTCCTAGCGATCCTGCTGACTGGGCAGTGGGCAGCCTCGGCCGGGCGCCGTGGGTCCTGCATACCTGCCCTCCGCCGAGCCCCTGGGAACGATGGGGCGGCCCCGGCTGAGAGCCAGCAGAAGCCAGCCCGGCCCCGGGGTGGGGTCCTGCAGCCCCATTTCTGTGAGTGATCAACAGTTTCCTTGGGGACAGAAATGAGTTTTTAAAAAATGAGTTGATGGGCCGGGCGCCGTGGCTCACACCTGTAATCCCAGCACTTCGGAGGCCGAGGTTGGAGGATCATTTGAGGTCAGGAGCTTGAGACCAAAAAAACAAAAAAAAAATTAGTTGATGAAATATCCTTCTGAAAACAGAAACAACCGATCAATGTGAAGGAGTAAGTGAATAATGGGGGGTGGGGTGCAGACATGGTGGACACCACAGACGTGGCCCTCGAGAGCGGGGGGCTATGGGTGCTTCCAGGGCGGGCTGGGCGGAACTGACTTTGCCCACGTCGGCTGGAGTTCCTCCTAACCCCGACGGAGGGGCTGCCATTTCCCACATTTTTATAGCTGGGGAAACATGGGCACAGAGAGGCTTAATAATCTCTTTAAGTCACACAGCAGAGCTGGGACTCCATACCAGGCAGCCAGGCCCAGAGTCCCTTGTACCCCCAGCCCTGCTGCCTGGCCGTCTGTTCTGCGCCAGCTCCCGCCCTTCCCGTCTCCCCGGGCAACCTGTCCAGCGCACGGTCTTTGTGCTTTGCCAGAACGGCCGTGCCCATCCCTGGGTCTGGGCTCCCGCGGCTGCCCTGGCACCGTGGCTGCACCCAGGTGCGGCCCGAGGAGTCTACCTGCGCAGTGCCCGCTCAACCTTGCTTCCTGGGTGCCTGCCCTAGGCCGCCGGCCAGGCCCTGGGGACACAATGTTGATCGTCCCTTGCCAGGGTACCCGCTGTCCAGATGGTGCGGTAGGGCCACTTCCGCCACCACAGACAAAGACGGGATTTATGGCTGTCAGAAAACCATCTGGAACATTCTGGGCAGCATTCACGCCACCGCACCTCCCAGACAAGTGCAGCGACAGACTGAGCCCAGAGACAGGCACCCCAGGGCCAGCCACCCGCAGTCTCCCGTGCCCGGAGGCATTTGCCCCAGACCCCGCCTTTTCCCAGACCACAGCGCAGGCCCAGAGAGGGAAGGCAGTGTGCCCAGGGTCACAGAGCAGGGCCAGCCTGTCGTCCTGTCCGGGGCGGTGGGAGCTCCGTCCACCCCCCTCAACCCTGTGCCTTCACCTCCGCCCTCATGTCACTCCTCCGAGCAGGGAAGGAGGGAGCAAGGCGAGTGCCCTGCTTGGGCTGTGCCGCCCGCGGTTCCTGGGAGGGCGTCCTTCCTCCCGCAGGCCGCGCCGCCGCCACCGCCGCATTAAGGACAGATGGATTACGGCTAATGAGCCTGCTTGCACCATTAACACTGGAGAGCCTTCCCGGGATTAGAGCCGGCGCGCCGCCCGCCGGGTCCGGCTTGTCGCTCGCAAGGTGGGCACCGCGGCGGCGGGCTGTGCATCAGTGTGCTCGTAATCGTCCCTGTAATCGGGCCGCCGCGCTCCTGGGGAGCCTGATGCCGCCTTCCCTGGGGAAGGCAGGCTGGCGGGAGCCACCCTCCCGTCCCCAGCCTCTGCCCAGCCCAGTGCTCCCCCCATGACAACCTCTGAAAGGGAGAACGGCCCCCACCCCGGTGCCCCCCGTGGGCCTGGACGGCGGCTGCCGAACCTCGACAGAGCCCCTGCCCTGTGCTGGCCCAGAGCCTCTCAGGGGCACCGTGGCCCCATTTCACAGAAGGGGACGTCACGGCGGCTCAGAGCAGGGGGGTAGTCCTCCCCGGGGTGCCCAGACAACCAGGGTCCCCCGCCGGCCCTCCAAATCACAGTGTCCCCCCTCCCTGCCTCCTCTCTCCCCCCGTCTCCTGCACACGCACTGCACACACTCACACACATGCTCAGATACACTCATGCTCACACACACACGTGCACGCTCACACGCTCTCGGGCATGCTCACGCTTCCTGCTGTCCCCCACACACATTCTCACGCACAGGCGGAAGCCCTCCGGGGGCGGCACGGCCCTCCCCACCCTCCACCCGTGGCACAGCCTCACAGCTGCCTGGGAGCGAGGCCCCGCCGCCTGCCATGTTGGGCGTGGAGAAGACATTGCAACCGCCAAGAGGTGGCACCAGGTGGCCCCACTGAGGGGGACGTTTCTCCTGCCTTTGGAATTTCAGGATCCTAAACCGGTGTGGCCTCGCCTCTGTGCAGAGCCTTCTGTGGCTCCTCGTGGCCGGCCACCGTGGGTGGGGAGTTCTCCATGCTTCCCGGGGAGCCCCTCGCCCCCTCGTCTCCCCGTGCCCCCAGGCCCAGGCCCATCTTCGGGGTCCATGTCCGAGCAGGGGCCGGCCGTGCCAGGAGCAGCCGCCCACCGCCCACCCGTCTCTGCCGGCGGCCCAGTCTCCAGCCCTCCCGCCCCACCCCCTTTCACCGTGGGTCCCTGCCCCTCCCTCCCTGCATTGTCGGGGCCTGACCCGTGCTCGGTGCTCGGTGCTGGGTGTGCGTCCCGTGGGGAAAAAGTTCAGAAGCTGCTAAACGCAGGCCGCAGGACCAAGGCTCAGTTACAGTTTCTTACTGATTCCTTGCGTGTGCCTGGCCTGCTGCCCACCCCAGCAGTGGCATAGGCACCCCGGAGACTTGGGGGGCCACCCGGTGGTCACCAAGCACCCAGGGGATTCCAGTGCAGGGCGCCCTGAGCTGCGCCGGGAGGCAGGTGTTCTGAGGGGTCCGAGGCCGCCCCTGCCCCGGTGGGCGGGCTCTCCTCCATGTGGGAGGGACAGAAAGCAAAACGGGAGCAGCACCGATTGTTCTCTGAGTGGCCAAGGACACAGCAGCACCTGAGTGGTCTCTGCCTCCTCCCTTAACCCCGCGTTGAGGAAGATGACCTTTGCCCTGCGCTCATGGCCCGTCCTATGCCACTGGCAAGGGGGAGCCTCTTAGTATTGTCGTTGCAGAGCCGGGTTTTGGTGACGGGGCTTTTCCATGTTTCCACGTCCAGCACTCTCTTCTTCTTGCGATCTTTGCTTAATTCCGCCTGTCTGCTGCCCTGCATTTATTAAGCTCCTGCTGTGTGCTTGTGAGTGTCCTCGGAGCAGGAGGGAGCTAGGACCTGGTCCCCCTCTGTCTCCCGCTCAGGCGTTTATTCCCGTGGCCTCTGTGTGCTGTGGCCCCGAGGGCTGGGGGTGTGGGGAGCTCAGGAATCCCAGGTCCAGTTGAGAGAGATTCTGGCTCGTTCTTCCCGCGGCGGGTCCAGACCCTGTTCCCTGCCACGTACTAACCTGGCTAATTCATAACAAAATGCCCACAGGCCGGGAAGCAGGGTCACACCAGGGACCCAGGTTCATGGTGAGAAATGCCACGAGAGAGGGAAGTACGAGATGCTTGTAGGAACAGGCTTTCCCGAGGCCATGACGTTAATCTTGGGTTTTGAAGGATGCCTAGCAGTCTGTGGGGTGGAGAGCGGAGGATGGGGTGATCGACAGGCTGGAGAGGGGTCTTGAGGTGCCGCCGGGAGGAGTTTGAGCAGACGGAGAATTAGGCGAGGGCCACTCAGAGCAGCGAAGGGGCTTGGAGGTGGATGACCTCTTGGAGTCAAGGTGGCCTGGACGGCATGCGTGGTGTGGTTGGGGATGGGAGGGAAGGTGCGGCAGCGGAGGACCCGACTCCAGCAGCCCCCGGGGGTGGGAAGTCGAAGCTCTGCTGTGCTCTCAGTTTGGTGCATTATTATTGTGTTTTGCGTTGGTTGCTCCTGCCGTGATCCCCGGCCTAGAGCAGCTGTCTGTAGGGCTCTCTGCAAGCTGGGATTGTCCACGCCGCCCTGTCCCACACGTGAGCCACGAGTGACACGTGGCCTGCTGACCGAGGGATGGAATTTTAAATTTTATTTCACATTAACTGGTTTGGCTTTGTGACTAGTGGCTACTCCGCTGGACAGCTCAGCTCTAGGGGGAAGGCCAAGCCTAGGTCCCCGCCCCGAGCCAGCCCCTGTCCTGCCTGCCAGTGGGCTGTTGAGCAGGGCTGATGTCACTGTTCTGAGTAGGAATCTGGCCACCAAGATTGTCCCAGCCCCTGCAGGGGCCTGCCAGGGAACCCAGTGGCAGGTGGCTCCAACACCACCCGCCCCGGCAGAATCCCCCAGGTGGAGACAGGAGGTGACGCATCACATCTCCAAGGAGCAAGGACCGTGTAGCCGGGGGACCCAGGCCGGTGGCCAGCTCCCCCAACCCCCACAAGCTTCGCTAGTGAAGTTACTGACGGCCTGAGCCCCCTTCACGGAGGGAAGGACCCTCACACCCGGTGTGGCGGCTCAGACCCCACTGAACTGGAGTGAATAATCTCCCCCCAAAATTCACGTCCACCCAGAACCTCAGAATGCGACCTCACATGGAAACAAGGTCTCTGCAGATGTGAGTAGTTAGGATGAGATTACACTGGACTGAGATGGGCCCTAACCCAACCGGACAGGTGTCCTTATACAAAGAGGAGAGACATAGACGCGCAGAGGGGAGACGGCCACAAGACGCCCTTCGCTCTAGAAGAGATCAGAGTGATGTGGCCACAAGCCAAGGACTGCTGGCCACCGCTGGATGCTGGCAGAGGTGGGAGGGGGCCTCCCCTTAGAGCCTTCCAGGGAGCTCAGCCCTCCAGGACCGTGAGAGCAGAAATGTCTGTGCCTGGGCCACGGGGTTACGGTGGCCCCAGGAAGCACAGGCTGGGGCCGCAACACAGACCCGCCTTTGGCCTGCCGGTGGCTGCTGGTGCTCCTTGTGCTGGTGTCCGGCTGTGTCCCCGGCTTGGTGATGCTGAGGTCCAGGAACACCTTGCATTTCCTGTGCCCACTGGAAGGGACAGCGGCCTATAAATCAACAGCAGCCATTGGGCACTTGAGCGGGCACCAGGCTGTCATGGGCACCAGGCTGGGTAGGCGGCCCAGGTGGCGGGAAACTCAGCGTCTTGCTGAGCAGGGACCCGTCTGTCCTCGACTTGCTGCTGGAGGACACACACCCCTCGGCCTCGGTTTCCTCATCTGTGCAAGGCGTGGTAGGGCAGAGCAGGTGACGTCTGCAGACGCACCCATTCCTGTACCCCCGCGGAGGCCTAGACCACACACTTGACCACCCAGGCTCGGGCGTCACGGCGGGAGGCAGGCAGGGTGAAAGATGGCGTGGTAGGCTGTCGCCATGGCGACCTGCCGGCTGCTGCTGCCCACCACAGAGGGGCACCCGGATCGGGGCACCACCCACCTGCAGGGGCCGCGCCACCCACCCGCGATGCCAGGGCCAGGGCGGGAGATGCCACCGCCGGGCTCTGGCTCAGAGCGCTGCGCCCATGGGGAAGAGAGGAAGGCTCTGCGCAGTCATAGCGCGGGGCCTGCCGGGCAATTGATTTAAATCATTTTATAGAGAACCTATGTAAAATAAAAAGCCTTTAATCACATTTGTATCCATTTCCAGGCTCAGTAAATCAATTTGAATTGAGCTGGGTGCCACGGTTACAGCTGATTAGCGTGTGTATAGATGGTCAAATTAATGCCGGCCCAGTCTGCCGCGGGGGCACCGCCACGGGGGGCCGCAGAGCCTCCTGCCGTGGAGCTGGACCCCACTCCCCACCTCTGCCCCTGCTCCGGCGCCACGGCACCCTGAAGCCCTTCTGCAGGTGGGTCCTGCAGGTGCCAGGTGAGGGGTGCGGTGGGCTGCACAAGCATCCTCATCCCGGGCGGCCTCTGAGAAGCTGGGGAGGGCTCTGCTGGCGGTTTCTGCTGCAGCTCACCCCGCCCGTCCCCCCCCCCCCCCCGCGCTCTGCCCTGCTGCGGCCCTGAGCGGGCTGCCCGGGGGAGCTGTCGTGTTCACGCACAGCGGGCCTCCGGGTGCAACCCCGGGACCGTGAGAAGGGATCCAGGATCCGGTTGTTCCTTTACCTGATGTCACTGGGGCACCTGCCAGGACTGGGGTGCACTGGAGCCGCACGGAACAGCCCTCAGAGACCGGGAACTGCGTGCAGGCACAGGAGAGGTGTGTGTTGGCGATGCAGGGTGCCCTGGGGGCTGGGGAGGAGGGGCTGGCGATGATGTAGGAGAGAGGGGGCGGGAAGGGCGTCCTCAGAAGGTGGCGTGTGCGTAACAATGTGAGACCCGGCTGTGAGCCCAGATGCAGCCACTGGGAGGGAGCTCCCAGCGGAGGGCACAGCAGGAGCAAGGCCAGCCCCACATCTGGCCCGCGGTGACCAAGGTGAGGAGGCCCGCGTGGTGGCTGGAAGAGTGAGGGCACAGGCCAGGTCGTGGGCCCGCTGAGGAGCCAGACCTGGCGGCAGAGGAGGTGAGAAACATGCCGAGTGCGTGTCCTCGTAGGAAGGGGTGGAGCAGCGCCCCAGGCCACGTGGGGAGCCTGGAAGCCACGTCTCCATGCCACAGTCCAGGGAGACCGGGGACGGAGGATGGGGAAGGGGTCACCTGGGCTTGGCTGGATGCAGCCAGGACAATGTCCCTATCTCGGGAGGCACGGTCCCCAGAGAGGTCCGCAGCCTGGTGGTGGCTGTGGCCTGTGTTGACACCACGTGGTGTGGCTCATGTGGACAGAAGATGCCTCCTGTCAGCCTGTCCTTGTCCCATCACGTGTCTCGGGGCTGCTCTGAGCACCCTGGGGAGGCTGGAGCATCTTTCTGTTCACCCAGGCACCACCGAGGCAGGAGAGTTGGCCCCTGTGTGGGCTGCCAGGCCCGGAGAGCTGGCCACGCCAGCCACGCCCGGCAGCCACGCCTGCCCTGCTCCCTGCTCCTGGAGCAGCCTGTGCCAGACAGGCTTGGCCGGAGCGTCCGGTTGACTTGCTTTTCCTGCTTGTCAGAGCCGGCTTTCTGGCCGGGGATGCCGGCCCTTGATGGCATGTGCATTTGATCTATAAATAAACGGAGTCTGACTCTTTGATGAGTTTGCTGCTGGCCGGGATCCGCCTGCATGGCCGGTGCCGTGGGCTCTGGGGGTCCCGTCTCCAGCACTTTGGGGGCTCAGGTTTGGTTCCCCCACCTGGCACCATCCCCATCCAGGCTCTTCCCCTCAAATCGAACCCCCTTCCTTGTCGCCCGCGACTTGCTTTGGAATTCTTTCCCGAGAATGCCAGCAATAATGACAGCGGCAAATGCCCCTGCTCCGAGGCCTCGCTCACATGGACTCCTTCCATTTTCATGACAATCCGACAGGCGGGTGCTGTTATGTCCCCGTGTACCTCTGGGGGCTCAGGCCCAGAGAGGTCGGGCCACTTGCCCAGGGCTTCCCAGCTCAGAAGCGGGAGAGCTCAGATTGAAACCCAGGTAGTTTCCAGGTACAGTGCCCTCGCCTGCCGTGCCACACTGCCTGTCAGAGGTGATGCGTGTTCCCGAAGGGTGACGACCTCACGGGGCCTTTCTCTTCCTCCTGAGGTTGCTGGCGTGGCGCTGGGCCCAGATCCCCCATGTTCATCCTGCAGGTATTTGCTGAGCATCTGCTGTGTGCCTGGAGATGGGGGCAGGGCCCTGGAGGAAATATATTCTGTGTGTGGTGGTGGGGGGCGGGTGACAATAAAGCCCCTGGGAACATGTGATCCATCTGGTGGGAATGTGCGCCGGGCAGCAGTGCCACAGGGCTGGTGCCATGGGGCAGGCAGGGCTTGGGGAGGGCCGCTAGAGCAGAGGCCTAAGTGGGGAGTTGAGGGGTGATGCAAAGGCCCTGGGGCAGGCCCCCACTTGGCACACGCCTAGATTCCTTGCTTGAGGTTGAAGACCCTACATTAGTCCTCGAGGCTGCCATAGCAACTTACCCGAAAGTGGGGTCTCAGAACAACGGAAGCATGTTCTGTCCCAGTCGTGGGGGCTGGAAGTCTGAGATCAAGGTGTTGGCAGGGCTGTGAGCCCTTGAGGGCCCCAGGGAGGATGCTTCCTGGCAACACCTGGTGTCGTTTGGCTATGGCCACACCACTCCAATTCCTGACAAGCCCTCCACACCTTCTGACGAGGACAGCGGTCATGCTGGATTTAGGACCCACTTTGCTCCGATGTGGCCTCCTCCTTAACTAATTCTGTCAACAGAGAACCCAGGTCCAAATAGGGCCACAGTCTTGAGATTCCGGCTCAGATTGCTGGAAGGGGCTTTGGGGCTCCCCAGGCATGACCCCTCATCTGATGGTGAGGAAACCCAGCCCCGGAGGGGAGGTGCCTTGGCGGCAGCCCTGCCACACAGCAAGGGAGGGGACGGCCCAGGCCCCACCTCCATCCCCACCCTGCCCGGTGGGGCTCTCCCCCTGCCCCCCCGCTGTCTGGAATCGGGGGAGCCGGGAGGGGGCCGACTGCGGGCGACCGGTCGGGCCCAGCCCAGCCTGGGACTTTCTGGGTCAGGCTGGTGGCCTTCCTGCGGGCTGTGAGCACGCTGGCCGCTTTCCAGCCCTCAATTATTTAAAACACGGCCATGCTAGCGTTCTGCGGCCCTTTCAGAAGGGAAGAGGCCCAGGCTGGCAGAGGCCTGTTCCCTGGAAGCCAAGGGTGGGTCCCTGAAGCCGCAGAGGCTGGGTCAGGCTAGCCGGGGAGACCTGTGCCCGTGATGTTTCCCGAGGCAGAGGGCCGAGCTGGGCAGGCTACTCACTTCCCCAGGCTCTAGACCCTTCTCTCTGAGGCCACGGGTCAAAGGCCAGCGCCGTCCTGGCAACTGGAAGGAGAATGTGCTCTTGGGAAACCGCGAACCGGCTCGAGGGGGTCAGGACCTAATCAAGGCCTTAGGAGGCTGGGGGAGGGGAGGCTGAGTTTGTGACCCACGGGGACACCGGAGCCCTGGGGTGATTCTTCCAGTGTCCCGGGGTCGCAGACTCCTCATTTGTCAAAAGCCATGGAGGGCGTCTGCCCCAGAGTGTCACAGGGGAACCGACTGTTCTACGGGCTGGAGATGGAGCCCTGGTGGGGACGGGGCCAGGTGCTCGTGCAGGGCAGGGGTCTCCTGCTGCATTGCCCTAGGGACCGGGCCGGCGGTGACAGTGACGTGACCCCTCGCCCTGGAGGTGAAAGGTCCCCACTTTGCAGCCGACAGTAATTCCCAGAACCATCCGTCTCCCGCTGCCCCTGCCTGCGAGGCCGGCGTCGGGGTGAGCGATGGGCCGCCTCTCATGGCCCGGCCGGGGAGCGTCACAGCAGGTTTGCGCCGCGTGAGTGATGGCGTTTGCACCGCTGGCGCTGGGCGTCCCCGGGACCCGACAATGCCCGGACAAGGCTTCACGGAGAGCAGAGCAATAAATACTGTATGGAAGCTTCCAGAAAGGGAACCGTTACCGCGCCCGGAGAGACCAGCAAAGGTTGGGGAGGTGGGGAGCCCGGAAGGCCGGTGCTGAGGTGTGCCTGCGGGTCAAGGCCAGGAGGCCGAGGGCGGGCGTGGCGCTGGAGAGGACTTGACTTATTTGCGGGAGGGCTGGGACCGTGCTGTCACTGCACACGGCAGCGCCAGAGTGTGCGGAGGGATTCAGAACCTGTCATTCAAGGCCAGGGTTCCTGGAGAGTGTGAGCCGCCGGCTGCAGGGGAGGGAGGGGAGGAGCGAGGAGAGGCTGTGGCTGAGGCTCAGAGACTCAGGACAGGCACGGCCGGGAAGTGTCACTTGCTGTCACCAGCGAACAGGGGCTCAGGATGGCACTTGGGGCAGGAGTGTTTCCAAGTCACCACTTTCGTCTGGGCCCGTTGAGGGGGGCAGGCGGCCGTGCCTCTGCATCAGAGCCCCCCCCCCCCGCGTCCCGTGTGTTAGGTCAGGAGGTGCGTCGTGGCATGGACTCCTGAGTCCCCGCGTGTGTGACCTGGAGAGAGAGGTCAGCCCCGTGCCTCAGTCCTCGTCTGCAAAGTGGGGCTGCAGAACCACCCAACGGGGCGGCGGGGCATTTGGACACAAAATCTCGCGTGTGCATTCCTCAGCCCGGCCGGGCCCGGGGCCGCCGTTCCCGAGCGGTGTTTTGCTCTCTTCAGTCCTTACTCCGCATGGGAGCAGCCGCACGCTCCTGCGCACCAGCGCAGTGTGGGGACTCAAACCTGCGTCTTGTCCCCATAGACCCCGTCTCCCAGTGAGGTCCCCTCATGGCCCCAGGGCCGGGATGTGCGCGTGTCTTTTGGGGGGCAGGACCCTCGACTAGCGCTCGGCTCAGGCTGGACTGGGGAGCCAGGGCAGAGCCCCCTGCAGTCCCCCAGCCCGGCCAGGGCCGGCCCCTGACGTGGCAGCACCGTCAGTGCCCACAGCCTCCCGCAAGGGGCACCCCGTGATCACCGCTGCACAGTTGGAACTGAGCCCGGGGAGCTGACGTCACTGTTACCAGCTCGTCTGACCGCCGGGCGGCGGGGGGCCCTGGCCACCGTGCTTAGGGGCCGTGCAGGAGCACCCCTGCAGGGGGGCAGGCGCGGGCGGGCAGGTGCGTCAGCTGATGAGAAGGGCCGAGCCATCAGCTAGCCTGGCGGGAGGGGGGGTCACGGTGACCACCCATCCCCACCCCCCGCTGTTGGCCCTGTAGGCCTCCATTCTGCCCGCGTCCTCCCACCCCATGGGCATCCCGCCTGCTCCAGTGCTGGCCCCTGGGGTCCTCAGAGTGCCCTCCCGGACGCAGAGACGCACGCACTTAGCCACACACGTGCACAGATGTACGTGCTCACACACAGATGCACGCACTTACATGCAGGTACACGCATTTACACACATGCACAGATACACACAGATACACACACTTAACATACACAGATGAGCAGATATACCTATGCACAGATATGCACATAGACATGTACAGAGAGATACACGTGCATACACACACGGACACGTACACATGCATGTACAGATGCACACACACGTACACATGTGCACAAGTGCCCATGCATGCAGATTCACATATATACCCCCAGAGGTGTACACACACAGATGCACACACACGTACATACACACACCCTCACACACAGATGTGTGCGTGTACACATACACTCATGTATGTACCACACACCTATAGACAGATATGCACATGCATACATGTATACACCACACAGATTCACACTTGACATGCAACACATGCACATAAACACACAGAGATACACACATATGTACACACATGCACACAGTACACAACCCATACACTCACACATGTGCACACATGTGAGCCCGAGGAGCAGGAGCTGGGAGCTGCTGCGTTGCACCAACACGATGATACGGAAGCTGTCCCGAGACCAAGGGACACCCGCCCAGCTGTGGCACGAGGAGCCCTGCGCGCTCTCCACCCGGCTGTTCCTGCTGACAACAGCAAGGTGTGACAGGAATAGCAGCAGGAGCCACGTGGGGGTGACTGTGGCAGCTGTGGCAGCAGCCAGGGCCCCTGCAGGGCTGGGAGGTTTGACCTTCTTCCGCCCAGCCGTGCAGCTGGCCAGGCCTCCGTTCTAGCTGAAGGGGCAGGCGTCCGGCCCGGCCACCCTGCCACCTGCAGAGTGGCAGGGTCACTGTAGCTGGAGCAACTGCACCTGGGCTGGGTGACAGTGGGGAGAGAAAACGCCAGCTCGGCATCAAGTGGGGTGGCAGGTGGGTCTGGGGGCCACGGCGGGCCCTGCGTTCGGTGGGAGGTGTGAGGCCCGCTGGGGTGTGCAGAGGAGAGGGACCGCGGGTCTGCGGCAGGGAGGAAGCGCTCTCTATACCCGTCACGTGTGAGTGGCCCCGGGGACGTGCCAGGCCGTGGCTCCCGAGGGCACAGTCTGTGCACTGTGAGGGTAGGGTAAGCAGGGGACGGGCGTCCTGGGCTGGTGTCAGCACGGTGCCTGCGGCTGACCCGAGGGAGCTGCACGTGGTTGGGAAAGTGATTTTTAAGAATGCAGCTTGGAGTGAGTGTTCTCGATACTGCTGAGCTGCACACTTAGGAATGGTAAGGACAACACATTCCATGTGTATTTCACTATGATTAAAAACAACTTTTTGGAAACATTTGCCTAAAAAGTAAAATTTAAAGCCATCCTAGGGGCCATATGCAGTGCCTCATACCTGTAATCCCAGCACTTTGGGAGGACGAGGTAGGAGGATGGCTTGGGGCCAGGAGTTTGAGACCAGCCTGGGCAACATGGTGAGACCTCAACTCCAAAAAAATTTAAAATTAGCTGGCGTGATGGCTCAGGCCTACAGTCCTAGCTACTCAGGAGGCCAAGGCAGGAGGATCCCTTGATCCCAGGAGTTTGAGGCTGCAGTAAGCTATGATGACGCCACTGCACTCCAGCCTAAGTGACAGAGACAGATGTCTTAAAAAATGTAAAAAGCCACACTACAGTGCCATTTTAGGCCTGCTAGGTCAGCCCGTGACCCCAAAACATAAAATGATAATACCTATTGCTGGCACGGTTGTGGTGAAATGGGCAGACTCCTGCAGCCCTGTCGGCACACACGGGAAGAACCCTTTTGCAAAAGCAGCAAGGCAGGTTGTAGCAAGACCTGTGAAGATACTTCTCCATTTGGATATCAGAAATCCTACACTGGGGGATTTATGCTAAGAAAGTGAGTCGTGACAGACAGACACATGGCATGCAGCTGTTTGTGTCTGCACCACGACACTGGGAGCCTCCCACACACCCTGCCACGGCCGCCGGCGTTAGTACTGTCTAGCATCAGAATCCTGGGCACCCTCAAGGTGACAGTCCCCAGGACTGCAGGAGCTAGAAAGTGACAGGCTGCCAGGCGCAGGGAGAGACCTGCTCTGTCTGGAAAAGGTTTGTTCTTTTTTCCTCCTCCTGTCCTTCTGGAGTGGGAGAAACCAATGGGACTGTGTCTGGTGGTTCCCGTGGATTCCCTGCAAACCTCCGGAGGAGTGATAAACAGACCTTTGCATCCCAGTGCTGGTTAATTTGTTTTCAATAGGTTTCAATCAATTACGTGTGGTCTTGGGGAAGGGGAAGTGCACCAGTAATTGGCTAAAATAAATCACTCGGCGCTTCAAAAGCCTCTCTCCGCCCGAGATGTGCGCGGCCCGACCTTGATTCTTAATAAACCGGCGCGTGGGTCCCCCACCCCCTGCACAGTTCCTAGCTCCTTGGAACTGCACACTGAGGGTCGGGGAGGAGGGGCGCGGCGTGGCAGTGATGGATTTGGCCGCGGCCCGCTGTGCCACTTGCCCCTCCCCCACCCCGCTGCCCCTCCCCCGCCCGCATAAGGGTTCTGTGGCTGCAGAGACAAAGTGTTGAAACGAGGTGGGTTACAACCACAGAATGTGTCCCCCCGTGGTTCTGGGGGCCGAAGTCCAGGTTAGAGTGTCCCTCAAGGCCCTAGGGGAGGATCCTTCCCTGCCTTTCCAACTTCTGGTGGTACAGCCTGGCTTGTCCAGGGGTCCCCCTTGAAGCTTGAATAAGACCATCCTGGGACGGACACGCAGTTGCCCCGGGGGACCAGAAACAGGAAATGGGTGACACAGAGCCACTCGTCCGATTCAGGCCAGCGCTGTCCTCGGGGAAGGCGGAGTGCAGGCCCGCCACGGCGTGGTCTCGGATGGGAGGAGGGTCATAGGGGAGAGAGGGTGGGGGTCAAGGCAGCCAGCAGAGGCCCCTCCCAGGAGGCCACTTGCGCTGGGCCCTGAATGAAGGGAGCGGGAAGAAACCTTCTGGGCACAGGCAGCAGCCAGTGCAATGGCCCTGAGGCCTGAGCCTGCCTGGCCCATTTGCAGAGCAGCGAAGAGGCCACGGCCGGAGGAGGCCACTGGCCGAGGACCCGTGACACTCTGGAGCCAGCGCCTTCCTTCCGCGATGGCTTTCCGCAGCATTCTGGGGGGTTGCCGCGTGGGTGTCTCGGCCTGGGCCTGCCTGCCCGGGTGATGCGGGAGGAAGGAGCAGGTGTCTTCCTTGCAAATTACGGCCGCCTAATGAAGTAGCTGGTGTCTTGCAAGAGCTCCGGGGCCTCCCGCCCGGAGCTGGGTCAGAGCCTGCACGAAATCACAGCTGTACGACACGGCGAGGGGGAGCGGGCCGCGGCCTGCCTGTAATTACGGCCCGCGGAGCGCTGATTGCCGCAGTCCAATTAATTAAACACGGCAGCGACCCAAATTACGCTCCCTCGCCTTGTACCGAGCAGTATTTTTAACCTTAACTGTCGGGGCTGAACTTAAATTTCCTATCTGGACAGAAGTGTCACCCGGGGGAGAAGGAGGTGTTGAACCAAACCTCGCTGATGACAGACCCTGTAATTAGAAACTGTAGTGTCCCCGAGACTGGTCTTTAAAACTGTCAGAAGCCAAACGGCCGTCATCTGATACAAGCCTGTCATTACTCGTGAACCTATTAGCTGCAGGTAAATAACATATTATGCTAGGGACAGAAAGCAGCCGGGTTGGGGAATTCGCCGGCGCTTAATGAGGACCGGCGGCGCAAAAGATGGATGGTCACCCTCCTCGCTCCCTTCATTAGGAGGGAGGGTCAGGCGTGGCGCTGGCTGCCGGAGCCCGGGCTGCTGATCCTGCAGAAAAGCACTGCCCCCTCCCTCCGCCGGCTCTGTGCCCCCTGCACCTCTGTTCCAGGCCTGAGTCTAATGCTGATCCCGGCGGAGGGCGGCGGGAGGACCCCACGTGAGTACCGCTGGGATGGAAGGAGGGGTGGAGCAGGTGCCCCACTCCGCAGAGGGTGTCTGGGGGGCGGGGTGAAAAGTTGGGGTGCGGGCCCTCCCTGGGGGCCGCCCCCAAATCCCCCTGCCTTGGTGGGGGGAGGGTGCGGGAGGATCTGCAAAGCCTGCTGGGAATGTGCGGCTCTTGATCCTGGCTCCCCATTACCCGGAGACTTGCGGCTGCGGAGCCCTGATCTGGGCTCTTCCCAGACCCAGAGGCCCAGCTGCCCCAGGCCTGGCGCAAAGGCCGGCGCCCGTCCACGGGGCGGTCGTAGGTGGACTCGGACGCCTGTCTTCAGACTACGCGATGGCTACGTTAGGGTGTTTCCAGATAATTCACGGTTACCCCAGCAGCCCGTGCGTTCGCGAGTATCTGGGCCCAGAACGAGGGGGTCCGACAGTGCCTGAGCCGGTTTACGCTGATACGGAGTAAATTTGTCTGCCGGGGTGCCCAGGGCTGCAGGTGGTGGAAAACCTTGACTCTCATAGGCTGGAACAATACGGGGTTGTTAATGTCCCGAACGAGGGGTATAGAGGTAGGGTGGGCGGGGGACCTGGGCCCCGGCTCTGCCCACTCCGTGAGCAGCATCCCCGGGCTTGTGTGTTGGGCGCGTGGTGAATTTATAGGAAGACGAGAGTCTAAAGGAGGTTATCACACCACCATTACGTCGCTGGATGGAGAGCGCCTTGTGGACCCGGTGGCTCTGCTCACCAGCACCTGCGCGTACGTACTCGGGTCAGTGTCACCCGAGGCCTTTCTGTCACCTTGCAGGGAAGGCTGCTGCCGAGTCAGCTTTCTCTGAGCCTGGGAATCCTGCCTGGGTCTGGCCTTCCCAAGGCCACACTCCCACGTCCTGCACCTGAGCCTGTGACAGCACCCACTGCTCTGCCCGGGGCCAGGGAGGGTCCTCGATGGCGGTCCTTGCTGCGGCTGCTCCTACAAAGACAGTGATTTACACGGCGGAGCGCAGGGCCTGGCAGGAGTGATTTTGAGAGCACTGCTTTGGCGTCAGACCACCGGATTCTAAGGTGCCACCTCCATGGGCCTTGGTGTCTGTTACTGTGAACGAGGACAGTGGCCTCTTCCATATGGGGCTCGTGGGTGGGGGAGGGTTGGGGGGGGCGCTTGCTTGGGGTCTGGCATACAGATGCCCCTAAGGCATTGTCGTGATCATTATCACCTAAAGGTCTCCAGTTCCTGTGCAAGTTTTGAGCACCTCTTGTATGCCAGGCTCTGACAGGGCTCCACGTTGAGTCCGCCCGGGCCCCCACCCCAAGGAGCTGGCCCGTAGATGCCAGCTGTTTGGAGCGGTTCTGCGGTGGAGTGTGTGTTCTGCAGGAGCACCGTCCTGCAGAACTTTCTGCGTCGATGGGAACACGTGTCTGGTCTGTCTGGGACGGCCGCTGCCCGCATTTGCACTGTGACCCGTGCAACCAGGAACAGAATCTTTCATTTGACTCCGTTTCGGTCATTTAAATAGCCACGACTGGCCACCTTAGGGGTGGCCTGGGTCTGTAAGGACGCTGCGGAGGAAGCCGGTGTGTCTGTCGGCTGGGCGCGTGGGGAGGGCTCTGCAGGTGGTGGACAGCGTCCGAGTGTGCCAGGGGGACCAGGTGGGTTTTTCCAGGAAAAGGGGACAAGACCAGCAAAGAAGGAGCTGGGAGGGGCAAGGCCTGCTGGAGATCAGGGAAACTTCTGGAGCGGCCAGTGCGCAGCTGTGTTTGGGGCGTGGAAAAGCAGATTGGCCCAGACGGGGGAACCCTGGGAGCCCACGCTAAGGGGCTGGGCGCTGTCGGTGCATTTTAACCTGGGCGGTGGCGGTGGTGCAGTCGTAATAACCGTAACTGCTGACATGGGTTAGCTGTGCACCCATTCATTCATTCATTCATTCATTCCTTCCTCAGTTGTTCCGAGAGCTCCTGCTACTTGCTGGGGGGAAGACAAAGCCTTTGCTCTCCCAAACCTCGCAACTCTCCTGTTTCCGGACTTACCCACGCGCCGAAGTTCCTTGCCCCGCCGGCCCCTCCCCCTTCCATGCCGTGGCCCAGATTTGCAGGCGTGTGGCTCCCACTGGGACCCGCAGCCCACAGCCTGTGGCCTCCCCTTCTCTCCTGCCCCACGCACCCCACCCCCACCCCCAGCGAGGTGCGTGGGGCTGCAGTCCTCCCCAGCTTGTCGCGGTGACATATCGGGGCAGCTCGGCTGTGTGGCTGGGAAGATCCATCAGCAGGCGTCCTCCATACCCGCCAGCCCCAGACCACGTTTTAATTTGCCAGCCTGTGGGTTTCCTGTCCACGTATTCATCTGTATCTGTGTCAGGCGAGATTGCCTTTGTCCTCCTCCGCCCGCGACGCCTCCCTCCGCGGGGCTGTGTCCATGGCGCACTGCTGACTGGGTACCCACTCTGGAGATGCGGCTGGAGGTCGCGGTCAACAACCCCAGGCGGCCAAAGCCGGGGGTTTCTGTCTCCCTGGGGCCTGGCCAGGCTGCGGGGCTAAGGCCAGGGGGCCGCTGGGCGTGGCTGGGATTCCAGCTGGGACGCAGGTTTGTTCCTCTGTACCAAGCGGGGGCTGTCCCGGTCTGCGGGGGGTCGGGGGGGTGCTGTGACACCGTGCCACAGCCTGGCTCCAACGACAGAAATCTATCGTCCCGCGGGTCTGGGGGCCGAACCCTGAGACTGAGGTGTCGGCAGGGGTGCAGACACCGTCTCCCCACTGGGTGTCCAAATCTTGTGCAGACACCAGTCCTGTTGGACCCGGGCCCACCCTTATGACCTCATTTCACCTTAATCACCTCGCTAAAGACCCCGTCTCCAAATACAGAGACACATTTGGGGACCAGGACGTCAGCACGTAATTTTGGCTGGACGCACGTCAGCCCACGGTGGGCATCATTTTCCTTCTTCACTCCTCAGTTGAAAGTGACGTAGAGCGTCCATCAGGAAGGCGTGGGCGCACGCCGCGTGCGTTGCAATCAGCCGAACTCACAGTGCGGCCAGCACGCAGGTAGGGAACGAGTGTGACCAGCCCCCAGAAGCCCCCTCTGGCCCCTGGTCGGTGGTCCCCCAGTGCTGTAGCCGGAGTCCTGACTTCTCACCCCATCAGTTAATTTTTTGGAGCAGCTGACGTTGCAGAGTGACTCAGGGTGATACCCACGTAGCCACCGCTATGTTTGGGCACCACAACCGGGGCCTAGTGGCGAGTTGGGACCAGACGGGGAGAGGCCAGATGGCTCAGGGGAGGCTGTGGGGGCTTCATGGGGAGCCATGGGGGGGAGCTGCCTGCAAGGGGGGCATCAGAGCGGGGCCGGTGGCCTTGTGAGTTGTCATTTGGCTGCCACTGCATGGACACACGGCAACAGTCACCCAGAAACGCAGCCCCGAAGGACAGAGGCCGCCCTGTGAACTTGATATGCTGAAGGAAGTTGGTTTGTTGGTTTGTTTTTCTCTACGGAGTGAAATTAGCAGGAAGTGGATAGGCTGTTTGTCCTTTACCTTGACCTTCTGGAAAATAGTTCCTCCTTGTCTGTGAGCCCTGCCTTGTATCGGGTCCTCAGGGAAGCGTAGACATGGCCGTTGGGTTCTCAGCCCTCCAAGAGTCGCCTCTCAGAGCGTGTGGATGAGCCGGGAGCACGCGGCCGGCTGGTCGGGGCACTGCTGGTCACGGTCACTGGCAGGTTGGGACGTGTTAGAAACGTCCAGCGGGGACAGGCACAGGCGGGAACAGCAGGAGAGGGCTCCAGCCAGCACGTGGAGGGAGGGAGGGGTTGGGTGGCCGTGTGTGGGGCACAGCTCGGACAAAGGCTGGAAGGCTGGCCCAAGCAGGGTTACTCTTGTGTGGGGAGGTGGCCTGCCCGTGCCTATGTGGCGCTCAGGAACAGGAGGAGGGTGGCAGGGATGGTTGGATCCGTGCTGCAGGCACCTCTGAGGGCCAGGATTTGGGAGGGGCTCTGAGAGTTCTGGGAACAGCGCGCTGGCGGGACCAGGACAGGATCGGCCCCGAGGCTGCTGGGGCCTTACTCGTTTCCCCGCAGGGAATGGGCAGTGGCTGGCACGGCACTGAGGCTTGTTCATCTCAGGAGCCCGGGGCTCCCAGGTGTGGCACACAGGAAACCTGGTCAGGGCCCTCCTCCGGCTCCCTCCAGCTCCCTCCAGCTGGCTCCCGATCAGGGAGGGGCTGTGGTCCTCAGGTTCCCACCTGCAGGAAGCAGCTGCTCCAGCCCTGCAGCGGCCCCGGGCCGTAGCGCCAGGTCCGGGCTCCGTTGGGCTGGCGTCCCCGGACACTTCGCGGCGGCCAGCTCGCCTGGCGTCTGGTGGGAGCCTAGTGACCGCGGACAGACACTGAGTGGAGAAAGGAGGGGTGTGCGCTGGCCGCGCAGGGCAGGGAGAGCAATAGCGGCTTGGCTAGGCTGTTGGGGCGGGAGGCGCATCCGCCATTAAGGGAATACCTGGTCCGCCCGCCCGTCCCGGTCCCCGACTGCGTTCCCGGAGCCTCGTGCGTGGGGACACACGCCCGTGTGTGCGTCCCTTTCTCCCACTCAGCCAGGAGCTGCGGGAGCCTCGGAGGTGTTGGGCCTGAGACTCCCCCCACGCCCACCCAGCCCCCACGTCCTGATCCCTTCGTCCCCTGCAGACGGCTCCTCTGACAGAAGCTGACAAGAGCCATTTCCAAGATGGATTGATTCAATTTAGCACAAATTTTTGCTGGATTTGGTGACGTATGGCTCCCTGTTGGAACCGCATTGAATGTGACTCTGAAGAGAGAGGGTTGATTAGGCCGGGGAGGCGCCAGGCAGGTGGGGCCCGGGGGGCCGGGGCCATCTCGCGTGCCCGCCCTGGGGCCCCCACGCGTCCCCACACGCCCCCGGTTCCCCCGTCATTAGGGGGCCGCCTCGCCGCTCAAAAGGAAAATGCTTTGTGAGCCGGCTTTTCATTGTACTCCAGGGGCTGCATTTCCATTTTATTCCCAGAAGCAAAGTTTTGCTTCTGCCGAGGACCCCGCCGTGGAAGGCCTGGTGCTAAGACTTCTTCCCTCCGGGCTGATAAATTCTTAATGGGGGCTGCGGCTCCAGCAGCCGCCGGGCTGGCCCCCTGCTCCCCCAGCCCCCGTGTGTGTGCGTGTGCATGTGTGCGTGTGTGTGCGTGTATCGGTGTGGCCTGCACACACCTTGCCCGCCGGGGCACGCAGCACCCCGCAGCCCGGCTGTGTGCCTACAGCCGTGTGCCTGAGGACAGGCTCTGGACTGGGTGCCGTGGCGGGGGCCACGGGCTGCTTCTGAGGCTCCCTGCTGGAAGGAAACCGCGGCGGGGGAGGGGGGAGAGCCCAGCCTTGGTTGGGGGGGGCGGGACCCCGCCTGTGAGTGCACGTGGCTCAGGCCTTGTCGTAGGAGCCCTGCACGGCTCCCACCCAGGGAGGGTGAAAGTCACAGTCACCGCCAGAATGACAGAGCCCCCAGGATGCCTGCCAGCCTCCCCTCCTCCTGACCCCTGTGCTGTGCACGCCGCCGCCGCAGCCGCGCTGGCCTCCTTGCTGTGCCACAAACACGCCGGGCGCCCCCCAGCCGCGGGGCTTCGCTCCTGCTGTTCCCCCCCGCCGCCCAGGAATCTCTTCTCGGGTCTTCACAGGCCCTCACTCCTGGCTCCTTTGGGCCTCTGTTCAAAAATTAGCTCCGCCGCGAGGCTACCCTTGACCACCCTGTCGAAATTTAGCGCCCGCTTCCTCTCCTGGCTTCATTTTACTTTCTTTTGTAGGTGTCACTCTTCAACCTCATCCTGTAATCTCCGTGAGGGTGGGGCGCTGTCTGTTTCCTTTGCTGCTGTAGCTCCAGTGCCCAGTAACTGCCGGACAGGTGGAGGAGCTGCCTTCCGAGGGAGTGCCTGGCTCGCGGTGGTGTCTGAGCTGGACATGGAGGAGCAGGAACCTGGACCCATTTCCCCTTCGTGTGTGTGGTTGGCTGCAGATGGTCCCCAAAACATGTGCACGCCCTAACTCTTGGAACCTGTGCATGTGACCAACCTTATTTGGAAAGGGCAGTTTGCAGATGTGATTATGTTAAGGATTTTGAGGTGGAATGGTCTAGACTAACCAGGTGGCCTAAGTGCAATCGCAAGTGTCTTTAGAAGAGAGAGGCAGGTTTGAGATGCACAGAAGGCAGAGACTGGAGTGATGTGGCCGCAAGCCAAGGAGCGCCTGGAGCCCCCAGAAGCTGGAAGAGGCAGGAAGGACCCTCCCCTAGAACCTTTGGGGGAGGCGGGGCCCCGCCGCCGACAGCTTGATGTCAGCCCAGTGTTCTGATTTCCAGCTTTGGCCTCCGGAACTGTGGGAGGATCTGTTTCTATTGTTTCAAGCCACCAACTCCGTGGTGGTTTGTTACAGCAGCCACGGGAGACCCACGGAGTGTCTCACGCTATCAAACACCACGTGTGGGGGAGCTCCGGAGGCAGGGCCGGGGCCCTCACAGCTGGGTCGGGGGTCTCCCTCTCCCCAGGAGGACCAGCCTCCTCCCAGCCTCCTCCCAACCTCCTCCCACCGCTCTGAGTCAGGGTCTCTGTGCCTGTGGGCGGGAACGTGGGGAGGGTGGACGCAGTAGCAGTTAGGAGAGGTGGGGAGAGAATCCACACGAGGCATAGGGAGTGCGTCCCACCAGGCCACGCCGGCTCAGACCTGCCTTGCACGTCGTTAAAACCTTAGCTTTACAGCCGGGGGTGCAGCCCTGGGCTCACCTTGGGGCTCAGCAGAGCCCCCTCAAAACCGAGCGTGGACCCCGGACGACGTTCCTTGGAGTTGTGACCCAGAGGGAACACGACAGATGGCCATGAAGGAATCGGAGTAGGTGACCAGGCTGGTGGTCAAGCCAGGCTGTTGGGCCCCAGGGCAGCATCTCGCACCCAGGCCCGGGTTCGACCCCGGACTCGCCGCAGCTTCTGGGAGCCTCTGACAGCTGGGGCCGATCCCCGCACCCTGGCCGCCGGCCGTTTGGGCGAATGGAACCCCAAGCTTCAAAGTGGCTGCGTGCCGTCCAGCCCCTTCTCGGGATTTTTTCGGGGGTGGCTTTTGATATGTGCGGTGTTTGCTTCCTCTCTTTTGAGGCAAACGGCTGATTGATGGCTTTTCATCTCCTACTTTGAGTAGCTGTAAGAGCTACTTTATATAAACATCAATTACAGGCACGTAATAAATTAAGGGTCCCTCACGCCGCACACATTAGAGTCCACTCCGGTATCAAAGCACCGCCGTCACCGGGGGAATGGGAGGGTGGGGGCTGATTAGCGGAGATGTTGGTGGAGGCAGGAGCTGATTTAACTGCAGATCTGCAGAAGGGTGAGGACGGAGGGACCCTGGTCTTGCCCACTTGTCCCCAGCCTGGCGAGTTGCAGGGACGGTCAGGTGGGGGTCACCGGCCAGGCCTCAGGAGACTCAGAGGGCCGGCCACGGCCGTGATGCTCTGCTGTGCCACATGTCACCTGACCCCAATCGCGGCCTTTGGCATCTGGGCGTTGCCTTGGGGGGCCTCTGGGAGCCTTTGAAACACTCCTCTGCCCTCTCCGCTGCGGCTGCCAGCTGGCGTTGTCCTGTTTGGACCACCCCTGCCCCCGCCCGATGGCTCCAACGCAGGGTCTGTCGGCCCCTCCAGGCGGCTCCTCCGCCTGGCCCAGCGTGGACTCCACGCCTCGTCCTGGCTCCCGTCGCCTCTGTGTCCTGCCTCTCCCTCCAGCTCAGAGGTGACGGCTAAGCGCGTGCACCCTGACTCCAGCCTGCCGGGGTTCTCTTCTCCCCAGCTTGGCCATTTGCAGCTGGGCAGCCTTGGGCCATGTGCTGAGCCTCTCTGTGCGCACATTTGCTCCTGTGTCTTGTGGGGAGAACGGTATCCCTAAAATCCTTGAAACAGCGGCCAGCACGCGTGAGCTTCTGGAAGCATTAGTTGCTGGCAGCAGCTACCATGGGGGGCTCTTCCGGGCTGACCTGGAGCAATTAAGCGCCGTGGTACTTCCCGCGCTGGTACACAACCCTCCTCGCTCTCCTCCCTCTCCGCCGCCCCTCAACCTAGAAACAGACCCCCAGGCTTCACCAGCCCGGCCCTTCCTTGTCTGCCAGGGTCGGGAAGGACTCAGGAAGGCCTCACGCCCACCTCCAGGCAGCAGGGACAGTCCCCACCTGGGCCCTGCTCTCCTGCGGCCCCCACGCTGCCCACCCAGCACCTGCCCCGGGCCGCTCCTCTTCTCTTCTTTTGCAGACTGGTGGAGAGGTCCAGCTCTTCCCCACATTCCAGGCATCAGAATCCCAGGGTGGAGGGGGGCGGGGTATACCATGGAAGTCGGGGCCCCACCGGAGTGTCTGATCCCACAGCTGGGGGCAGAGCCCCGGAGGCTGCATTTTGCTGCCAGGTGATGCTGCTGCGGCCTGGGAACCTCACTCTGAGAACCGCTACACTTTGACATCTCTGGGGGCTTCTAAGGACACAGAAGCCCCCAAGCTCCCCAGGTGATTCCGGGGTGCAGCAGGGCTGCCTAGAGGTCTGGAGAGCCACGGCTGGAGGAGGGAGGCCCCCATTGGGGGCAGAGGTCAAGTTGGTCATTCCCCATCTCTCCTGGAAGAGCCCACGGGGCCCTTCTCTTCTGTCTTCCCCTGTCTCATCTCCCCTCCTCCCTCCTCCTCCTCTCTCCTGTCCCCACATCCGGCTGCGTCCCAGGGAGGGCCAGGACCCAGGCCACAGCTTTGGGCAGGAGCCTCAGAGCCTCCCTGGAAATAGCCTAAAGTGCTGCCCATCTCCCCTTTGTGGGGCCCCCTTGCACCCTCTGAGTCCTGCACCCACCCGAGGGCAGCTCCTGGGAGGAGGGAAGAGGCAGTTGGGCCTGGCGAGGGGCAGTCTTGGCACCCAGCTCCCCAAAGGCTGCCGGGCCCTGCGTCCCCCACACACTGCGCGGCCCCTTGCCAGGCTCCCTGCACAGAGGCCCCCGCCCTTTGTTCCTGGGATGGGCTCCGGTGCCAGAGCCTCTTCCTGTAGGATGGAGATTTCCCAAGTCCAGATCCCAAGTCCAGGCTCTCTGCCTGCCTCTCCAGCAGGATGGGGATCAGGACCTCCTCAGGGGGTTCTGGGTCCCCCACGGCCCTGCCAAGCAGCAGCCTCTCCCCCGACTCCCCGCAGGTACCTTGGGAGCCGCAGGCCCAGCTGATGAGTCAGAGGCTTGGCAGGGATGTGTGTGCGCATGTGTATCTGTGTATGCACATGTTTGCTGTACACATGTGTGGGCATGTATCTGTGTGTTTGCCTGTCAGTATGAGTGTGCATGTACGTCCCTGTGTATGTGTGTGCATGTGTGCACATAGGTGTGCACGTCTGTGTGAGCATGTGGGAGCATGCATATGGGTGGATTGTGTCTGCACGTGTGTGAGAGCATGCATGTGGGTGCGTGTGTGCACGTGTGTGTGAGAGCATGTCCCATCTGGGGGAGCTCAGGAGCCGGCCTTCCTGCTCCCGGTGTGCCGCACTGCCAGCTTTCTGAGGTCCTAGTTTCCATCTGGGGGCGCCCAGCCCCTCTCTGCCCCGACCCTGTCCTGCGGGGCCTGCACCCCAGCCTGGGCTGGTGCCCAGGTCGCCAGGAGCTGCCTGGTCTCAGCCCACGCTCCTCTGACCCTCGTGGCCCCCTCACGCCCAGCTTCCTCCCGCCCGGCTGCCGTGCCCAGGGGGTTCGGCGGCGGCTGCTGAGGAAGGAACACACCTGCTCCTTTTGGCTGCCGGGCCTGGGGTCCCCCTGAGAGTCTGCGGACGAGAACTGGCAGCAGGCTGGTGGCGGGATGTGGGGGAGGGGCAGCGGCTCAGAAAAGGGGGGTCAGAGGCTCAGGCCTGTGTTTTCTCACGGCCTCGGGGAGTGGGGGGCTGGGCTGGGCCAGGCACTTCTCTGTGTGTGGGGACCACCTGAAGAGGTCGGGGGGCAGGAGACGGGGATGTCTCCTGCCTTCTAGGACTCCCTGTGGCTGAGCTGTATGGAGGGGGGTCCAAGTCTGTGGTGAGTGGGGACATATTGGAACTGACAGCAGCACTCTTTGGGGGTCCTACAGCTGGGGTGGGGCATGGGGTTCCCTGGCACATGTGGACAGGCCCCTCAAGCACCCCGGGGAAGAGGGCCCATTGCCTCCTGTCTCTTCTGCAAAGCCCTGAAGCCCACTTGGCCCCACCAGCTCTGCAGCTAGCAGGTGTCCCCCCCCGCACCCAGGACTCTGCTCCTGGCCGAGCTTTCTCACATCCGGGCGCGTGGGGACATGCAGGGATAGGTGCAGGGAAGGGATGGGAGGGGGAATAAAACGCCAGGCCCGGTGGCAGGCAGACGTGGCGAGACAGGCCTGGGGGCATCGGGCTACGGGGCCAGTGCCAGGGCAGCCGCCCAGGATCATCGCCTGGCTTCACACTCGACCCTCCTTCCTGCCAGCGCCTCCCCAGAGCTAAGGCCGTGGACCCTGCCTGGGGACAGGCCAGTCCCTCGAGCCTGTCCGGGCAGCACTCCAGGGAGTACTAACTCCTGGGAGGCCCGAGGAGGTGGGGACGGAGCTGGGTTGTGTTCTGGCTCCGGCGCCTGTGACCGCAGGACCCTGGGTAGGCTGCTGTACTCTGTGGCAAGGACATGGTGCTGGCGGCCACCCACAGTGGTTCAGGGTGCGATAGCCGGGATCGTGGAGCCTGGTGCCTGGCCGCAGGGGTGGTGGGTATTTCCGTGACGATAGACATTCTCTGGGACTCGGTTTCCCCGGCTATAAAACGAGGCGGGTAGACCAGCTTCTCTCTCTGAGGCCGCTCACCCTTTCTCCGCCTGGATTCGAGGAGCTGCTGTGATGCCCAGGGCCTTGCCCTGACCACGGGGCCGGGGAGGGGGTTCACCTTCTTTCTTGATGTTCCTGGCGGGCGAGGGTTGCTTCTCCACGGGGGGCAGGAGCCGGCTGGGGACATAGGAAGGCGGCCTGGAGTCCGTCAGCCCACGGGGGCGTCTTTCCTTGTGATCGGACGGGAGGAGACAGGGTGTCCTGAGGACATGCGGGGCCCGGGTGCCTTGGCCCCACCGTCCAACCTCCCTGTGCCACAGTTTCCTCATCTGTGAAATGGGGGCCACAGGACTGGCAGTGACTAAATGGGCTCATGCACATAAAAAGCTTCCGGAAGATCCCCCTTCTGTGTGTGTCGTCCTGGAAGCAGGTGAAGACATCCCGATAGTGGGGCTGCCGCCCAGAACCTTCCACCTGCTCTCGGGCCTCACGCGGAAGCCATTTGCGGGGACAGAGTGAAGACGGCTGGCCCCCCCGCAGGCCCCCAGCCCTGCCAGGCCCAGCAGCCCTGCATTTCCCCTTCTCCTTTTCATCCTGCGGCGGAGCGTCTCAGGCCGGTCATTCCGTTTCAGTTCTGGTCTTCGGAGAGTGACATTTACATATTAATATTTTCTGCGGGGGCCGCGGCGCGGGGAGATAAAGCGCTGTGAGCTGCGCGGCCACGGAGGCCTCGCGTTTGCCCCGTCAGCATGTGCTACATCGCCCGACAGCTGATTTAGTGCCCTTTCCTGCCACCGAGGTTTATCTCCGCTTGCAGGGGACGCGCTCTTTGCAAGGGGCTCTGTCTGCCTGTCACTTCCCGCCGCCGTCCCTGAGCCGGGCGCCAGGGCCGAGGCTCTGGCCCGAGATGCCCCGACAGGCGTGTGAGCCAGAGCCGGGCACGGCCGCCACCGCCAGCCAGGTTATCTCTGCCCTGCAGACGCTGCTGGCCGCGGCCCCGCCATCCCCAGCCACCCGGACATCTGTACCTGTGGGTCCCTGTCCAGGGTGACCCCACGGCGGGGAGGGCTCTGGCTGGGACCAATGGGCAGAACGGGGAGGTCCTCCAGCAATGAGGATGCTCCCCGTGGACGGGACAGATCACGGAAGGAGCCACGGAAAACGGCAGCAATGCCCTGACTGCGTGGCCGGGACTGTCCTGTGTGCCGTGTACAACTCAGCCCCTCAGCTGTGAAGCAGATGCGACCATCCTGTTTTATGCCAGAGGAAACTGAGGCACAGAGAGGGGAAGTGACTTGGCCAGTGTCACATAGCTGGGAGCCAAGGCTGGGCTGCTGAGGTGGCCCCAGGGTGGGCCACGTTCAGCTTTCAGTCCCCGCTCTGCCTTAGGCCACCTGATGCCCTCTCTCTGACTCAGTTTTTCCTGCTGTAAAATGGGGACAGGAGCACCACAGTGCTGCGTCTTGGACATGGATGAGGCTCCAAGCCAGTCTGTGAAGCCACAGTGTGGTGTGCGGTGGCCTTGTCTTAAATCACGCCGTGTGCTGGGAACTTGCTCACGTGTCCACAGAGCAGCTGCTGTGTGTTTAGGGTCCAGTGGTATGAAAGGACCCGTTGACTGACATCATACATGACACGGGCACCTGGCACTGCGACACGGCCACCAGGAAGCTGTTATCTCGCGACCCAGCTCACGCACCCAGAGGCTCCAGCACATCCCCCCGTGTCCCTTGGCTGGCCCGTTCTTCTCCTCCCCAGACCCGGATCCAGGCAGGACCACATGGTGTCTAGGAGCATGTAAGGGACCTGCCTGGGTTTAGTCCCAGCCCCAGCCCCTCCCTCCGTGTGTGCAACCATAGATCATTTCCCTTTGTGTGCCTCAGTCTCCCCTCTGGGCAAGTGGGGTAATGAAGCAGCTACCTCATAGGGATCTGTGAGGGCTAAATGAGTCACTGTGTGTCAAGTACTTGGGAGCCTGTAGGTTCTAGGTGTTTGCAAGTGTTTTCAGCTATGACCTTCATCACCCTCACCACCACCACCACCATCATCATCACCACCATCATCACCACCATCATTGCCATCACCACCACCGCTACCACCACCACCACCATCACCACCATCACCACCATCATCACCACCATCATCACCATCACCGCCACCATCATCACCACCACCACCACCACCATCACCATCACCACCATCATCACCGCCACCACCATCACCACCACCATCACTACCGTCACCACCGTCACCATCATCACCATCACTGCCACCATCATCACCATCACCACCACCACCATCACCACCATCATCACCACCGCCGCCGCCACCACCACCATCACTACCGTCACCACCGTCACCATCATCACCATCACCACCATCACCACCATCATCATCACTATCACCACCATTACCACCATCACCACTGCCACCACCATCACCACCACCATCATCATCACCATCACCACCATTACCACCACCACCACCACCACCACCACCATCACCACCACCATCATCATCACCATCACCATTATCACCATCACCACCACCACCACCGTCACCACCATCATCACCATCACCACCATTACCACCATCATCACCACCGCCACCACCACCACCACCACCATCACTACCGTCACCACCGTCACCATCATCACCATCACCACCATCATCACCATCACCACCATCACCACCACCACCACCATCACCACCATCATCACCATCACCACCATCACCACCACCACCACCATCACCACCATCATCACCATCACCACCATTACCACCATCACCACCACCATCATCACCATCACCACCACCATCATCACCATCATCACCACACCACCATCATCACAATCCTCACCATCACTGTCATCACCGCTTTCACCATCACCATCACCACCACTATCACTATCACCATCATTGTCATCATAATCATCACCATCACTACGATCACTATCATCAGCAGCAGCATCATCATTATCATCCCCACCACCACTGTCATTATCACCATCACCCTTACCACCACCACCGCCATCACCATTACCATCATCGCCATGGTTGTTATCATCGTCATTCATGACCGAGGAGCCTGAGTGCTCCCCTTCCTCCCCGGGCTGGAGCTCTGGGTTCTGCAAGGCCTGGCGGGCTGAGGAGTGGGGTGGGGCCTTTCTCTCATGCCCTCCAGACTTGGGAAGGACCCCCAAGGCTTCCCCTGGTGGCCCACAATGCTGGGGCACAGGGGGAGGCCAAGGACCCTGTCTTGGCTTGGCTGCTGTAACAAACTGCCATCGGGTGGTTCACCAACAACAGACGTTTATTGCTTACGGCTCTGGAGGTGAAAGTCCAAGATGGAGGCACCAGCAGATTCGGTGCTTGGTGACACCCCACTTCCTGGTTCATAGATGGCGCCTGCTAACTGTGCCCACGTGGTGATGGGATTGACAAGCTCCCTGGGGCCTCTTTTGAAGAGCACTAATCCCTCCCATGAGGGCACTGTCCCCGTGACCCAGTCACCCCCGAAAGGCACCACCTCCTAACACTGTCGCCTTGGGGTGAGGATTTCTACATGACTTTTGGACGAACACAAACGTTCAGACCACAGCAGACCCCCAGGACGTGAAAGGTCTCAGGAAGGGCAGGATTCTTCCTTACTCTGAAGAATCTTCTGGACTCTGGGCCTACTTCTATTCCCAACCGTTCAGAGGCCAAGAGCCCCTGACACCCCCCAAATTCTGTTCTCATTTTATGCTGGTGGGGGGAGGGCTTCGGGGAACAATGGGGCAGGCGTGGCAGCCAGCACCTTGCTGGCGGTGGCCGGGCAGGTCTGTGCGTGAGGCTGGCAGGCCTCGGCCAGGCTGGAGGAGCCTCTTAGAGCCCAGTGGGCCAGCTTGTCTGGGTTCCCCAGCAAGGTCTCAGGGACCAGCGGGTCACAGCAGAAACTCTGACCCTGGGGCTGCACCCCTTCACCAGTGGTCTCGGACCCCCGGATCTCAGACCGCCATCCCGCAGTGCTTACTCCGAGATCAGAGGGTCCCGGGCCCAGGCCTGGACGCTGGTTTTGTCCTAGATTTAGAGACATAAACCTTAAGAGCGACGTACCCCTGCACTATGTCTCACCCCACTCGCCTTCTCGATGAGAAGCCAGAGCCAGGAGTGAGCTTGTGGTGCAAGCCAGGACGGGGCCCGAGCCCCTGCCTCGGCCCAGCGCTGTCCTCCCAGCCCAGCCTCCTGGGGCACCCTCAGCCCTCCCTCCTGCCGGGTGCAGGATCAACAGGCCTGGGGTCCAGGCCTCTCTTTAGCTGCTTCAAATCAGCTCTGGGCACGTTTGGGAACTCTGTGGACCTCACTGTCTTCTTCTATGCAGTGGTACCCCCGAAGTCCCCTTCCTACTCAGGCATCCGTCCCCGTCAGTCAAGAACGTGTGTTTGCAGCCTCCCTGGTTGTCAGCATCGGAGCAGCAGGAAGGGTCTCCAGCTCCAGCCCTGGAGGAGCCAGAGTGTGATGGGGTGTGGCGGGCAGGGGCCCAGTTGTGAACTACAGCCGTCCCCGAGACAGGCCAGCATCTTTCCGTCTGAGTGTTCCTAATCTATAAAATCCAGAGCGCGTTGGCGCCCAGCCCAGGGGGTCGCGGAGGGTTTCCGCGTTACTGTTTTAAGATTCTCCGCTAATGAGGGCCGGGCGGTGCTGAGCGTTCCGTGACTGCGTGTGCCCGTGAGAAGCTGGCACCGCGCACAGAAGCCAGTGGCATCTTCCAGCTAGGAAGGTGGCAGGGAACCAGCTTCCTTCTGGAGCCTCTCCTGGGCCTTCTGGTAATTCCAGGAGCCCCCATGGGACGAGGGTGACTGGAAGCCGGGCCGGGCATTGCCAGTGGGCTGGCCTCACCCTCTCTGGGCCTCGGCTTCCCTGTTGGCAACAGGGGTTATTTGATCCGTGTCTGGGAGGGTGGCAGCTAAAAGGACTTAATTAGGCAGTTGTCAGCCCCCACCCAATCTTAGTACATGCCCGCCCCACGCCTGCCCAGGGCTGTGACAGGTGTGCAAGGCAGGCGTGGCTCACCCGCACCCGGCCCCGAGGACGCAGCCCGCCCTCCCCTCTGCCGGCCGTCCTTCCCCTCCTCCCCTCCCGGGTCACCCACCCTGGCTGGGTGTCTGTGTGTGGGGTGTGCAAGCACGATGGGGTTGTACTGGGTGTGAGTGTGTGGTTGTGCTGCGCTGTGTGGATGGGGCTGTGTGTGGGGTGTGTGACTGTGTTGTGTCTGGCTGTTGTGACGGTGTGCGTGTGGCTGTGTGGTGTGTGTGACTGCGTGTGAGTTGCGTGTGTGTGACTATGTGTTAGCATGTGACTGTGCGAGTCGCCCGTCTATGTGTCCCGGCTCCAGCAGAGCTCCCTCTCCTGCCTTTGTGACGCTCATCCCTGTCCTCCTGGCAGGAAGGTGCTGGGTAAATATTTATTGACCAACTGATGAAACAGCCTCTGAGCTGGGAGGAGCCGGGATGACTGAGGAGCCAGTGGGCTGGGGGGAACAGGGCGGGAAGGAGCCAGGCTGGGGGAGCTGGAGCTGATGCAGCTGGGAGGGAGGGCAGTGAGGAGAGGTGGCTGGGCCCCTCCCCGTGGCCACCTGTGCCCACAGACCTTCCGTGGGCTCCAGTGTCGCCCCAGGCGGGCTCTGGGCACCAGGAGAGCTGCAGCATTCCCACGCCCAGTCCCGTGTGCCAGTCCCCGCGTCTCTGACCCCTGGGAGGGGCCTGCCCCGCAGCCCTCTGCCCGTTCACGGCCAGTGAGACCGCGTGGGGGCAGGTGCACAGGGCACGGGTCCCTGGGGCCTCCAGGAGGAGGTGTGGGGGCCAAGAGGCCCAGACTGGGTGGGGTGCAGAGGCGCCGCCAGCCCAGGCAGGGTGGGCTGCTAACTCAGTTTCCCAGCCCACTGTGGAGGCCCTGGGTGACGCTGTTCCTCAGACTCCCGCGCGTCTGCGTGGGCCCTGTTCCCTGGGCCGAGAGGCTGGGGCCAGCTGCTCCAAACAAAAGCCCCCATGCTGCCCGCCCCCTCTGCATCCTGCCCAGTTCTCGAGGGACGGGGCTGCGGACACCCACACTCAGAGCTCCCCAGCCTGACTCCTGCGCTGGTGGCGGCCTGCAGGTGGTGAACTCTCTCTGGCTAGAGGGTGGGGGCCGGGTCTTTGCCCTTTGGGCATCAGCGGAGGAGATGGGGGTGGGGAGGGGTGGTAACAGCCCAGACCTTGAGACAGATCCTCCGCCTGGGATAGTATCCCAGTCTCACCTCCTGCTGGCTGTGTGGCTTCAGGAGGGAATGCTGCCTCTCTGGGCCTCTGCTCATTTGCTGGTGAAGCTCAGAACGCAGCAGCAGGTGTGCCAAGATGCCCTGGCACATCGGGGCACTTGGGTGCCAGTGTGGCTGTGACGCCGCGGTGCCTGTTGGAGGGGCTCCTGCTCCTGGGCCCGGCAGAGGTCTGGATTCCGCAGCCTTGGTCCCAGGCCTGCTGCACGGGGAAGGCGCGGGGCGCGAGGGGGCGCCAGGGGTGCCGGGGCCTCACTCCTGGCGCGGGCTGGCCAGGAAGCCGGGCCTGTGCTCACTGTTCTGACCTGTTCACATTCCTGGCCTGGGAGGCCCAGGGGCCCTGGCCTGAACTCCCAGGGGAGAGACCACAGGGGCCGGCCAGCCTCCCCCTGGGACGTCTGATGACCTCACAGCATCCAGTGTGTGGGGGAGGCAGGAGCAGGGCATTTACACCCTGGGGAAACTGAGACAGCCAGTCCACACCACAGGGCTTCTCCACAGCAGCTCTGCCTCCCGTGTGCGTTTCTAAGCTCTCCCAAGGCCGTGCGGGGAGCAGCAAACACGCAGCAGGATTAACAGCTAAGGAGCGAGTGAGCCCCCCCATCACCAGGCTTCCCCTCCCCCAGCAAACACCTGGCCCCCCTGGGGAGGGGTGCCACGGCTGCCAGGAGCCTCTGCTGCAACTGGCCCCCACGGTTGCGTCACTGGCGCCCGCTGGGCCGAGGCACCTCACCAGCCTCCCGGCCTCCTAGCGTGGACCCGCAGGCCAGTGGGCCAGGGGAGACTGGCCTCTGGGCGGCTCGATGGCTTCCTTTGGCCCAGGGGAGCCCTTGGTGACACACTGCACCTCTGGCCCCCCTGTCTCCACCCCAGGGTGGTGGGTTGACCGCTTTGTCCCCCTCTGCTGGGATTCACTCCCCCCTCCCCACAGCCTGCCTTCGCTGCAGACACCCCTCGTGGTCAGTGGGCTCAGGGCAGCCAAAGGGCTGGGCGGCTTTATAGGGGCTCTGGCTGCCCAGCTGCTGTCTTGGCTGTCATCTGCCTCGTGTTGGTGGGATCCGGGCGGCTGAGAAGGAGGGAGGTGGCCAGACTGACACCAGACTTCACAGTCCCCCCACTGTCCCTGTCCTTGTCCCGGCTCACAGTGCGCAGGGCAGGCCAGCCAGCCCTCCTGTGGGGGTCGGCGCCTTGTGGTACAGGAGCCAACTCCCCGGTGTCCCCTGGTGCAAGAGCCGACCCCCCCGAAGGGGCTTGGGGAGGCGACACTGCCCACATGCCTGGGGACCGGTTAGCACCGCGGGCAGAGCCCAGACTACAGTCACACACCTCTGGGGGTCTCCATTTGTTCTTCAAGGGGCAGCATGTTTTATGGTTAGACTGTGGACTTTGTCCCCAGAATGTGTGGGTTAAAACCCCATCTCCAGGGTTGCTAGCTGTGTGACCCTGGACAAGCCGCTTAACCTCTCTGGGCTCTAGTTTTTTCCTGTAAAGTGGGGGTTGTAATAGACCTTGTCGTTGCATCTCGTGGAGAGAGCGCCGGCTGCCTTGGGCCCCTCACTGTGGCTGAGCTCGGGCAAGGATCAGCCTTCTGGGACACCTGCCGGTGGCCTCATATTTGCTTGGTTGACTCTTCTGGGTGTGAACGTGGGGACTTGCCAGACCTCTCCAGCCAGGGTCCTGGGACCATGTGACTTCTCTGCCCCCAGGGTGCTGGCTCCTGGGCACAGACAGTCCCCACCAGGTAGAGCTGCCCAGAGACAGCACCTCAGCCTCTCTCCCACCCTGCTCTGGGCAGCTGACCCCTGATTTCCAACTTAGCAGCCAGACTTCTCTGTGTGCCCACCCTGTGCTCGGCACCCAGCTAGGAGCCGTGCTCACGCTAGCCACGTTTACTGAGCAGCTACTATGTGCGGGGCCTGGACACTCCCCAGGGATTGGCTCGGAGAACCCTCACCACAACCCCACGAGACAGGGTTCGTTCCTCTTTGTCAGAGGGAGGGATGGGGCACGGAGAGGCAGTGCTGGAACCCCCGGCAGCCTGGTTCCGTCCCAGCCTGGCTCAGCCCCAGGCCCTCGGGAGCTGCAGGGGGACAGGGCGTGGGCCCCACTCTCAGATGCCTTGGGGCGGGAAGAAGGGCTCGTCTCACCTGTGTTAGTGTCCCGGACCGGTGGGGTCTAGGGCAGAGTGGTCCGCAAGGCCAAGGCTGCGGGGTGGGGGCAGCAGGCACGGGGAGGGCAGGGGTTGCGTGCCTGGGAGTGAGGAGGTGCAGGGGTGGGTGACACAGCGGGGACAGGCGGCCGTGGGGCAGACAGAAGGCAGCGAGGGGGCGCGGTGGCCGCCTGCCCAGCATCGGGGATCCTGGCCTGGGTCTACACCGCGGGGCCTGGGGAGGAAGGAGCTGCACTCGCTCTGGATGATGGATAAAGATGCCCGCTCGCTCTCTTGCAGGCGACCAGAGCCGATAATTAGCTTTTAACCTGTCCCCGCCGTTAACTTGAAAAGGCCACCATTTGTTCCAGGGAGCTGCTAGTGTATAAAGAACTAAACACGGCCAATTTTGTTCAGGATGAATTAAGACTTGTAAATGTGAAACGAGTTCATCTATTTAATTAAGTAGCGGCAATATGGATGTTAAATTAAGCTCACAGCGGAAGTGCCAAAACAGTGTCATAAAAATATTGTCCATGGCGCAGGGGTTTGGGGGAAGCCTCCCCCTGCTTTCCCTGCCCATCTGGGGTGACTGCAGATGATGCCCTGGCCCGCTCCTGGCTCCGTCTTCCCGGAGCAGTGGGCCTGCCTGCGGGGGCAGGGGAGTGGGTCGTAGCCAGGCTGGGTACATGTCCCTTCTCAGGAAGAGCTGTCTGCCCTGCCTCGTCCGTGGGCACACGGGGCTGGCTGCCACCTCTCTCGCCCGCGTGCGCACACGCGAGTTAAGGTGCGCCACGGGGCCGCTCACCCCTGCAGCAGATGGCGGATGGGGAAGGCTGCTGCCCCAGCCGCGAAGGAAGGAAGCAGAAATGCTGCAAGGGAGAGCTTTGCCCTGGGAAGGGCCCCTCACAGGGAAGGGGCCGGGCTAGGGCAGGATGGAGGCCAGGTGCCCAGAGCGGGGGCCAGAGGCCGGGCCTGCAGACCCCATCGCCCGCCCACTGCGCCTCCACGACAGAAAAGCCTGCCGCTCAGAGCTGGGGAGCGCGGGAACCTCCAGGAAGGCGGTCCCTTTGTTGCACCCCTAATCTAGCTGTCTCGGGGAGGGATTGTGGCAGTTCTGGGGCCAGCAGCCTGCCCTGGGTGCGGCATGGCGGAGGGCTTTATTTGGGGACAGTGGGCTGATTGCAAAGCTTATGCTCACGAAGTCTGGAGGCGGATATGATAGACTGACTATCTGCCCACAGAGACGGATGTGGAAGGCTATAAACAACAACACGGATACATACAGGACGGACCGTCGAAGGACGGATTAGCGGTTGCTGGAAGTGGGAGCATAGTCAGGGAATGTTTCCTCATGGAGGGCATTTCCTCACTGGGTTTTAAAGGATGAATAGGAGTGCACCTGCTAGGTGGGGAGAAGAAGAGAGATGCCCACAACATGCATACGTTATGCTGTGCACACTCCAGGCAGTTCACGGCAGAGGAAGAAAAGAATACAGCTGGAGGGGTGGGCAGAGGTGGGAGCAGCCTCACGTGTCACATACCCTGAAGGCCACAGGGAGGCCCTCATCAGCACAGTCCTAGCTGGGGCACAGTTAGTGAGACAAACGGACGAGTGTCTGGCCTCGTGGAGCTTGCGGTCTAGTGAGGGCCTCACATAAGACACAGAAGCACGCTGGGCGTGGTGGCTCACGCCTGTGATCCCAGCACTCGGGAGGCTGAGGCAGGAGGATCGCTTGACATCAGGAGTTCGAGACCAGCCTGAGCAAGAGCAAGACCCCATCTCTACTAAAAATAGAAAAACCAGCCAGGCGTGGTGGCATGTGTCTATAGTCCCAGTTGATCAGGATACTGAGGCAGGAGGATCGCTGGAGCCCAGGAGCTGGAGGTTGCAGTGAGCTAGGCTGATGCCACGGCACTCTATCTAGACTGTCTCAAAAAAAAAAAAAGAAGAAACATAAACAGAGAAGTAAGTGTTAGGTTTGATGGTGACAAGTGATGAGCAGTGTAGCCAGGTGGGGGTGGGGCCCGGCAGGGATTGCCGGCTTCTTAACCCTGTGGTCAGGGAAGGCGTCAGCGGAGCCACGCCGAAACAGAGGGTGACGGGATGCCCCATTTGCTGAGGGAAGCCCCAGTCTGTGCGTCTCGTCCCAGCGTGGTTATTAGTAGAGCCCTTGTGGTCACGTGTGTGTCTGGGAGGAGGTGACACAGGAGCGGGAAGAGCAGGTGCAAAGGCCCCGAGGCAGACTTGAAAGCTGGACGCCAGCGCGAGGGAGAGAGGGGGGCACAGATCGGGGAGCACAAGACCCTAGAGGCCACTGTAAGGACGTGGCCTTTCCACAGAATGAGATGGGAGCCATGGAGAGTTCCAGGCAGAAGCGCTGGCATCTTGGTGGCACAGCCTCCGCGGGCTGCTGTTCCTAGGACGGGCTGTAGAGGGCGCGGGTGGCAGCAGGCGGCTGGAAGGAGGCTCCTGCCGAGGTCCAGGGGCATCAGGCAGGTGGGGCCGGGGAGAGGGGAGGGGAGGGTCCCCCGGCCGGGGCTGGTGGAAGATCTCGGGGCTCGGTACTCGGCCTGCAGCTCTGTTTTGCTTGGCCATGAACAGTATTTTATTTGTTTGTTAAAATTTATTGCCAATATTTAAAAACAAGGAAGGTTAGTTTTTTTCTTTCCCATTTAAACCCCCGAGTTCCAGCTTCTCTTAAATCTCTGGTTACCGCCGCTCGGTGTGCCATCCCCACTGGCACCTGTCGGCAGGAGCCGCCCCTGCCTGCCTCGGGAGGCCGGTGCCCCCCCCGCCCCCCAGGTCCCCCTCCCCTTGCCTGACTGGCCCTCCCCGGCACCCAGGTTTGCAAACCTCAGTTTCAGGCGTTCCTGGCCTGAGGGTGGAGATTTGGGGGTAGGCCAGGGGCGGGGCCCATGAGCTGTGAGGTGGGTGGAGGCAGAGCAGGAAGATTCCAGAACCTCACCAGTTAGACCCTCTAGCTAGAAGGGGCTTTGCCAGGGCAGCTCTCTTCCTGATCGCTGAGAGCCAGGGTGCTGTACCTCGCCAGCAGGACCAGCGGTGGCCCACAGGGCACCTTGCAGCAGATTAGAAAAGGGGACCTTCCCCTGGGTGGACAGGCACTGGACGGACTGGAAGAGTCGGCTAGGCTTGAGCATGCTGGTCCCCTTTGCCCGGCCCTTGTGCAGTACGCAACATGCCCGCATGTGCCCAGCCTCCCTGCCCTGATTGGAACCAGCTCTTGAAGCCTGGTAGGAAATGGGAGGACTGTCTGGAAATCCCTGAGGGCGGCACCTGCCCTCTTGTCACCCCTGGCCCCCCGATTTCCAGCTCAGCCATCTGCCCTGGCTCCTTGAAGCCTGTGGAACCATTTAAAAGGCTCCTAACGGTATTGATCAATCTCTCTAAAATGGATTATCCTGTTTGCCTCCCAGCCGGACTGGGTGCCCTGGGTAAGATCAGAAAGGAATTATGTTAGCTGGAGGCGGAGGGAGCCGGGGCAAGAATGTATCTCCTCCCTGGTGATGCAGTCTTATCAGGGCTGAACTTTACTCTCCATCCTGGGATATAGGATACTTTGAGGATGTCGGAAAGAAATAATAATCTTACGATTTGCAGCCGGCTCGACACTGAGCCAGCGGCGAGGGCAAGTTGGGGCAGAGGAGGCTGCGGCGCGGACCATTTTTCGTCAGAGCTGTTCCCTGGAGAAATCAAGCCCTTGTAGAAATCCCGCTGGAACCCCAGCCCTGGGTGACATGCCTGCGACCCACTCCGTGAGGATTACAGCCCACGTCCAGGGCCCAGGGGACCGGTGCATTCATTAAAATTTGAAACACAAATGGAAAATTGCTACCTGAAGCCTCCCGGAGCAGCCAGCCAGCGGATCCCGATGCCGTTAACGGATTGAGCACGGAGGAGGCCATCACAGCCTCCACGGCGACTCCCTGTGAGAGTCAGGTCCGATCCGAGGAGAGAACCCAGACCTGGCTGGGGCAGGGAGAAGTCGTGGAGTCCAGGCGAGGAGGGTCCTTTCCAGTGGCTGCTGTCCCAGGCCTGAGATGTCCCACCCTCGCCCCTGCAGGGACATGAGCTGTCCCTCACCCCGGCTGGGCCCCGACGGGCCAGCTCCGTGCAGCAGGTGCAGAGATGAGCCCTGGCTGCGCCGCGCCCACACACCTGTGCCTCTGGCTGGTCCGGCTCCCTGGATTCAGGTCTCCAGGCAGGAGCCTTGTTTGGGAGGACACCCCAGGAGACACCAGGGGCGGAGGCGGGGGACATGGGGACGGGGAGCAGATAGAGCTGAGAGGGCTGGGCAGCTGAGAGCCAGGGTGCTGTCAGGACCAACGGTGGCCTAGAGGGCACCTTGCCCCGGTGGACAGGCACTGGGCGGACTGGAAGAGTCGCCGAGACTTGAGCCTGCTGGTCCCCTTTGCCCGGCCCTTGTGCAGTACACAACATGTCCGCATGTGCCCAGCCTTCCTGCCCTGATTGGAACCAGCTCTTGAAGCCTGGTAGGAAATGGGAGGACTGTCTGGAAATCCCTGAGGGCAGCACCTGCCCTCCTTTCACCCCTGGAGTGTCACGGAGCCCCACTGGGGGCATCTGGAGCAGAGTACCAGGAACTCTGAGACACCTCAGAGTGTCTCCGGGGCACCTCCCCAGACCCCAGGAGGGGCAAGAGGGCAGGGGGCTGCTGAGCTGCCAACACCTGTCTGTCGTGTGGGCTGTCTTGGCAGAAGTGGCCCCAAACAGCAGAGCCCTGGGGCAGAGGATCAGGGTGGCCGCTGTCATAGGGCTGCTGGTGGGGTACAGGTGGGCTGCGCACCCCTGCCCGCTTATAATTTGGGGCAGTGGGGGCGCCTTTTGTTACCACAAGGGGCCCATCGGTCGTCTGTGGCGAATGTATCCTGCTCTTGCTCTGTAAGCCTGTCTTTTCCTTCCCCAATAAACTGCGTTTCACGCTTGGAAAAAAATTTATGTTAAAAAAATCAATAATTTGGGGCAGGCCGGGCGCGGTGGCTCACGCCTGTAATTCCAGCATCCTGGGAGGCCGAAGCGGGAGGATCGCTTGAGGTCAGGAGTTTGAGACCAGCCTGAGCAAGAGCGAGACCCCGTCTCTACTATAAATAGAAAAAATTAGCTGGGCGTGGTGGTGCATGCCTGTAGTTCCAGCTACTCGGGAGGCTGAGGCAGGAAGATCGCTTGAGCCCAGGAGTTGGAGGTTGCTGTGAGCTAGGCTGATGCCACGGCACTCTAGCCTGGGCCATAGAGTGAGACTCTGTCTCAAAAAAACTAATAATAATTTGGGGCAACGGGCAGCCATGTGGCTGAGCGCAGGCCAGTCCACAGGTGCTCAGGGAGCAGCGGGACTGGGGCTGCAGGTAGGGGAGGGAGGAGGGAGCCTTCTGGGAGGGCCTCCGCCGTCCAGGCATGCATTCTCGCCCGGCCTCTGAGAAAAGTCCACATCTGAATGGGCTCCACGGCCCAGAACCCAGAAAGCTGGAGGTGGGGACACTCTGGGCCCCAAGGACCGCTCCAGGAGCTGTGGCCCCCGCCCGCCTCCTCCCACCCCAGCCCTGCCCCATTCCTGCCTGTGCCCAGGATGTCTCGTGTGTGCCGTTCTGTTTATTTGGCCAAGGGACTTAGAGTCTGAGGAAATGGGGGGGGGTAGTGTGCTCCCTTGTTCTCCCCCAGGACGGACCGGATGGCCCTGGGTCCTGAGACAATGGGCGCAGGGCGCGGCCAGGTGCCGGGCCGAGGGCAGGAAAGGACAGCTTACAGATAAACACAGACCAGCCGTGGACTGGAACGTGGGCTGCAGAGACGAGAGATGCTGGGTGATCGAGACTCTCCTCCCTTCCCCCAGTGCCCTTGGAGAGGACAGGGCCTCCCCAGGGAGTCGGGCGGGGCGGGGGTGGCAGAGGCAGGACACGGGTGTCCAGGAAGAAAATAACAGCGCTGACAGTCCCTGTTTGGCTTGCTCCGGGGGCTTTGTGTCTGGTGTCTACACGCGGTACGTCCCAAGACAGTTTGCATACTGGCTCTGGGTGGCAGCTCTTCGGTCCTCACCACTTCGAAAGCCACAAGGGGGTGTCAGCACCCCCGTTTTATTTATGGGGAAACTGAGGCATGGCCACACAGCTAAAAAGCTAAAAAGTGGCAGAGCTGGGATTTGAACCTGGGTATTCCTGCTCAGACCCCTCCTCCTTAACCACGGGCCCTGTGGAGCACCCCACCCCCACCCCTGTTCCTTCCAGCCTGGATCTGGGCAGAGGCCAAGCCCCCTAGCACTGGGGGCACAGGCAGGATGCACCCCTTACTCTGGTCTGAGACTTGGCTGCTCTGGAGAGTTCTGGCATACCTGCTATGTGTGTATTTTGGGGGTCGCAGCTGTTCTCATGTGTGCAGGGTGGAGGGAGGGGGGCCGGAAACCTGTAACGGGGCACATGGTGACAATCCTGTGCCAAGGCCCCGGGTTTGGTGGCTGTCATTCGCAGGCTGCAGGCCTGAGACTCTCCCCAGAACATGCCCCAGGCCAGCCCAAGCCTGCTCAGTCCCCCAGTCCTACGGTGGGAGTCGGGCACTGGCCTCTGACGGCCTCCATCCAGGCTCCGGAGTGAGGGCACAGTGACCCCGTAGGCACTGGAAGAATATGCTAGAACTCAGTTTTTCTTATCTTTTAAAAATTTATTTTTGCATATGTGTTATAATGGAGAGATCATTAATATTATAGAATATAAAAAGAACTAAATATATGTGTGTTGGGGGATGAGTGTTCAAAGTCTGTTTTTAACTTAAAAGGGATTGTTTGCATTCAGTAAAATGCACCCTGCTGAGAGTTTGACACTGAGTAGTCTGTGTAACCCCCAGCCTGTCAAGGTGTGGAATAGTCTGTCACTCCTGAAGGTTCCTTCCTGGTCATCTCTCCACCCCAGCTAGGCCTTGGCGACCACTCATCTGCTTCCCATCCCTCTGGGTTAGTTTTTTACTTCTTCTTTTTTAAAATAGTAAAATACACATACTATAAAAGTAGAATTCAGCTGGGTGAGGGCCCATAATCCCAGCACTTTGGGAGGCTGAGGCGGGAGGATCACTTGAGGCCAGGAGTTTGAGGTTACTGTGAGCTAAGACTGTACCACTGCACCCCAGCCTGGGCAGCAGAGCAAGACCCTGTCTCAAAAAATGCAAGGGCTAGGCACAGTGGCTCACGCCTCTAATCCTAGCACTTCGGGAGGCTGAGGCTGGAGGATCGCTTGAGCCTATGAGTTCGAGACCAGCCTGGGCAAGAGCGAGGCCCCGTCTCTACAAAAAATTTTTTAAAAATTAGCTGGGTGTGGTGGAATGTGCCTTAGGTCCAGCTACTCGGGAGGCTGAGGCGGGAAGATCTCTTGAGACCCCAAGAGTTGGAGGCTGCAGTGAGCCGTGATGGCACTACTGCACTCTAGCCCGGGTGACAGAGTGAGACCCTGCCAATCAATCAATCGATTTATTTAAAAAGTGGGATGTACAGTATTCCCCTTTGTGTGACTGGCTTATTTCGCTTAGTGCAGCATCTTCAAGGTTCACCTGCATTGCGCCGTGAGTCAGAATTCGCTTCCTTTCCCAGGCGGAATGACCCGTATGTACGCACCACATTTAGTTTCTCCGTCATCTGTCGGTGGACACCGGGTTGCTGCCACCTCTTGTGGACAGTGCCACCCTGGGCATGGCGTGGGTGCCAGTGTCTGCTGGGGTCCCGCTCTCACGTCTTTTGGGTGCGGACTCGGGTGGTTTTGCCTGCTGCGAAAGTAAGTCCGTGGAGGTGGAATCACGTGGCGCTGCTCTTGTGTTCAGCCCCGTGGCCGCGTGCGTTAACGGTTTGTTCCTTTTCTTTGCTGGGTAGTGTTCAGGGTGGGGGGATTCACCAATTTGTTGATCCACTGTTTTGCTGCGGGGCAGACATTTGGCTTGTTTCCAGTTGGGGCCACGCTTGAGTGCAGAGGCCGTGGCGAGCCGGGTGTGTGCCTGGCACAGTACCGGCTCTTGCACGGCTATTTCTCTCACCCACGCGCAGCCTGTGTCCCTCTGAGCAGCTCCTTGGCCCAGCCTTCTCCGTGGGGCTGGGACACAGACAGAAACGAGGCCGACCCCTGCCCCAGAGGGCCCGGGCGCAGGGAGACGATCAGCAGAGCCGACGGACGGTTGGGACAGAGCAGGGCGGGCCGGTGCCGCGCGGCGGGAGCAGGGCTTGCCCTGCGTGCTCCTGGCTGACGCCGGTTTCTGCTGCACAGTGCCAAGATTATAAACCAGCAAGTTCAGAGCCACAGCCGTGCAAACAAGGCCTCCTGGCGAGGGCCCCCAGCTGCCAGGCCGGGTTCCATGGGCATCAGGGAGGCTGCGCCCTGCGCCTGCCAGTGCCTGGGGCCGTGGCAAGGTCTCCAGGGGGTGTGAGATGCTCCAAATGGGGAACCCCGGCCTCAGCACTTCCTCCCTACTCCCCCACAGAGGCGAGCTGGTGGGGGAGTAGAATTAAGCAAAAGCCCCAGGCCCCTGGCCTCTGATAACGGAGTTTTCCCCCTGGATAGCGAAGGGTAAAGGTTGGACTCCTTATCAGAGGCTGGAGACCGGGACAGGAGGATAGGGGAGCAAAGCCACCACTGCCCTCTGGGCGTAACAGCTTGCAGATAAGAGGAAGGCTGGGTGGCTGGGGTGACACTGGGGAAAGGAGAAGTGGGTGGGACCCGCAGCCAGCGCTATCTCTAATCCAGAGCTGCTTGTGGTCAAGACACCAGCCCAGGGGCCCAGAGGTTCCCTTGGGAACCATTCTCTGCCCCCACCCTGCTTTGCTTGCGAGATAAAGCTGTTGCCGCAGGGCTGGAAGGACCTGCTTTCCAAATCCCCCACACAGGGCCCTCAAGGGCCTGCACGGCCCAGCCTCCCCTCTGCCTCTGCCTCTGCCTCTGCCTCTTGTGATCTCCTGACATGCATGGAGCACCCACTGTATACCAAGCAAGCATTTATTGGGCACCTGCTCTGTATCAGGTCCCAGGCCGGGACTCTGAGATGCAAAGGTGGAAGATGCACTAAGGGCGGCCGAGTCACCACGACAGTGGCTACAGGAGGGGACGGTGGCAACGCAGACCCAGAGGGCCACTAGAAGGATTCAGGGGCACTCAGAGGGGATGTCTAAGGGGGACAGTGCCCAGAAGGGAAGCCTGGGTGACAACCACCTCAGGACTGGTGGCTTTGGCCAGGTCGCCAGCAGAGCCCCCATGGGTTTGACGGGAGGCCAGGGAGTCTGGAGTTCTCTGTGGGCCCCCCGGCTCGCTTTATCTGGGGAAGTGGCCAGAGCTCAGGGGGTTAGACTCAGGCTCCCTCCTCTGCAAAAGGAGAAACCACCGGCCCACTCTTGGCTCACTGCCAGTGGTGCCGGCCACGCAAGGGAGGAGAAGGGGGGCCCCTTCCTGAGGCCCCAGGAGGCCACGACAGGGGCAGCCACACAGCCCGATTCTCCAGGAGGCAGAGGGTCTCCAAGGCCTCTGCCACTTGCCAGAGGCATGCCTCAGTGGTCCCGGGCCAGGGGCCTGTTAGCTACACCTCACAGATAAGGGCTGGCTGAGCCTCCCTGGGGGCTGGGAATGTTCCCTTTCCAGGTAGCAGCTGTGCTGGCCCCCTCCGTGCTGCGAGGAGCGGGTGCAGAGAGGCTGTGGGCCCTGCACGGTGGGGTTGGAACCAGGCAGGCCTGTGTGGCCCAGATTGGCCGTCTCGTTGCTCCCCGTGGGAGGGGTGATCCTACTCACCACCCCCTGGGAGCTGAGGAAGGGGAGTTTGGGGGCTGGGGTGCTCTGGGGCCTCCGGGGAAGCACCCGCCATGGGTGACTTGTCAGGGACCGGCCACTGTCAAGACACATCATTGATCACAGGGGACGTTTCCAGAAACTCAAGACCTGGCCCATGGGCGGCTCGCGCCCCCGGGGGTTTGGGGAGAGTGGGGCACAGGCCTGGCGTGGCCGGCTGGCACCTGGCCCAGGAAGGCCCGTGAGGCGGGACGGGCAGGAGAGGACACTCGGACGGCTTGCGTTGCGGCTCCCCGGCTATTCCAGGCCACGTCTGGTCGGAGGGGGGGCGATGACACAGGGCCTAAAATTGGGGCTGGGGGTTATCTGTGGATTGCGGTGGTCTGCGCTCCGGCTGTCCCCATGACAACAGAATGATCGAGGGCGGCCACTGAGAGGAGGAGCTGATCTTGATGTCCAGGGGCGTCTTCAGGAGCAGGAGAGCGGTACAGGAGGTCACAGGGCGCCAAGTCAAGCTTGAAAGATCCAAAGACACAACTGAGTGAGGACTCCCTGGCCAGACCGACCTGGGGGCACCTCAGCCTCGGGGGCTGCCCGGGGCCCTGAGAGCTGGGGCAGGGCTCAGCCAGGGCTTGCCTTCAAGGTCCCATCTTCCCCAAAGCAGGGTCCCCTCTGTGGAAGGACCCCTCCACTCCTTGAAAGCTTCCAGAGCCGTAGGGTTCGCCAGGCCACTTCCCGGCGTGGGGCGCAGTCCAGCCCCTCCCGAGGTGGAGCCCTGGCTTGCTTCGTGCCAGCCTGGGCCTCATTCAGCCGTGGAGTGCCAGCCGCCACGCTTGGCACCACTGACCTCGCGGTGAAGCCCGAGGCGGCCCTGGAGGAGCCGGATGAGATGACGCCAAACATCAGGTGTGAGTTTAGAGGGTAAGGGCTACAGACCCCACGGGAGATGGACGAGAGCTCAGGTGGCTGTGGAGGGCCATGTGGAACTGCTGCTGACCGTGGGCCGGGCGGGCTGCTCCGGGGAGGTAACGGTGGAGCGCAGGCCGGAATGGAGGGAGGGGGCAGTGCACAGCCGGAGGAAGCGCGTTCCAGGTGCAGGGCACAGCCGGTGTGGAGGCCAGCCTGGCTGCAGCGGAGGACGTGCGGAAAGGCAGCTGGGTCACGTCTGAGGGGGGCCTTGGAGCCGGGATCACAGCCTTGGGCCCTGTCCCTCTCCGGGCCGGATTCCCACTGGTCACCCACCCGGCCTGCTGGACCAGGAGACCCAGGCCAGAAGGGGAGGGGAGACGAGAAGGCCATTCCGAGCCACTGCTGGGCCACCCTGGAGCCACCTGTGGCCACCTGGCTGGCCCGCCAGTGATGGGTTTTTAATTATCTAAATATTGCCTCTGCCCTTTGCTTTCAGCCGGGACTGCTGAGCTCTGCAAAAGACAAATAGCTTTCGGTAGCTCGACTTGGGAGGGGAGAGGGAAGCTTTTCTCCCCTGCCTGATTGCAGTGGCTGTAATCTGCTTGGTTTTATTGTTCAGAAACAATACCGCGGCGTGGCAGGGAATTTAAGAGTGTATGTATGGGGGATGGGGGGCAGAAATAACCAAAATTACCCGAAATCTCCTCCAGCCACTTATCTCCTGGCACACGCTGTCCTCGGCCCCAGGCACGTGTGTCCTTTCTGCTTTCCAACTGTGCCTGCAGCCGAGGGCTTCACGAGGGCCTGCGTGGCAGCGGAAGGTGTCAGGAGCTGGCCTGGGAAGCGGGCAGGTGGTTTGGTTTGGGCTTCTCCACTTTCTCAGTCTGGGGAGGAGGCGGCGGGAGGAGAGCAGGTGCGGCCGCCTGTGGGGAGGAGGCCACACGGGCTGAGCCAGCTCTTGGAAAGGGACTGAGGAGCCGGCTGGGTTCCACGCTGCGGTTCTCTAGATGTCGGAGTTAAGCCGCCTTCACTTCCTGCCCCGACCTAGCCTCCCTCTTGCCCTGGGGGAAGCTTCCGGGCCGCTCCCCATCTCCCACTCGTCTCTCTCCAGCCCCCAAGCCTCCCCCATCTCCGGTGCCACCGGCATCTTGGCGGAAATGGCCTCCCGCCAGCCCTGCCGTCTCAGCCACCACGGTGGCCGTTTGCTCTGGGTGCCCTTCAAGGCCACGTGTCCCCAGCTCAGTGCTTGCCCCATGGGGCGTCGCTCCCCTTCCCCTGCCTCCGCGCAGCCGGGCCCACTCCTGTACGTGTCTTAATTAAGGAGCTGCACGGTGTATTTATGTGTGGACTCGGCCTAATTGGCATGTTTGTCTTTCCTCGTTATTCCCAGCTGGACAGAGCCGTTTGAACAACAAATGCAGGAAGGCTGGATTTCGCCGCCGCAGCGTCTATTTTTGCAAACCTTCTCGGTGCCCCGCCATTAGCTGCGCGCACATGTTTGCCGGCTCCAGCCACATGCCCGTAAGCACTTAATTGTGGGTGCAGTTAGTCAGGGCGGGCGGCTCTCTGCAGATTTCAGGGGTGAGGGAACCTAATTACACCTGCAGTTGAGTGCTTTAGCAGGGACAAAAGATGCCTGTTCAGCTAATTGCAGGCACCAAAATTGCCCCCGCAGAAAGAATCCCTGGTAGAGGCTTTGAGAGCCAAGGCCGCACATAATAAAGAACGGATAACGCGAAATTATAGCGGTGGGGGGTGCTTGTTTTGGCCTAAAGGATTCAGCTTTTTGCAATAGTCATTACACCTCCGGGTTGTTTTTCTCCACCATGGAGGCCGTCCTAGGGCTGGGTTTGTTTTTTCATTAGCGCCTGCCTTCACGCAGAGAAATGTCACTTGGAGGGGCATTCGGGGTTAATCACCTCCTCTCACCTATCTGCTCGCCTGGAACGGTCGGCCTGAAGGTCTTCGTCCAGCGTGTTCATTTAATTAGCTCACAAATGTCTCCCGAGCAGCTCGCCTGCCTGGGCAGGGCCTCGTGGCAGGGGACGGGCGTACAGGGACACAATGAGGCCTTGCCCTCCTGGAGGCTGCGTTCTGGTGAGATGGTGCCACTTCTCTTGTCGTGATTTCCTCTTCTCTGCGGATACCTTCAGGCCTGGCCACCATTCCCAGGTCCCGTCAGCAGGGTTGTCGTGTAGGGTCTGTAACTCCCACCTCCGGAGTCGCCATGGGTCTGTTTCTGTCGGCTGTTGTTGCTGCTGATTGCAATCAGGCAGTGCCCAGTTGTTTCTGACTGTGCACGGCTCATTCTGTTGGAAGGATCGCTTTGCAGGCACCGCTGGAAGCCCGGGATGAAGGTGCTTCCCTTCAGGAAGACCTGTGCTTGTTTCTGGCAGGTGCCTAGAGAGAAACGACTGCTTCGGACCACCTCGATCCAGCTGAGGACCGGGCGCTCCCTGGGCAGCTGCGGAGACCCAGCCCGGGCCGTGCTTGCGCACAAGGGCCGGTCGGTCCCCTTCCCCTTCACGCACACCCCAAGTGCGCAGTTCTTTGGGGCCCCAGCCTGCTGTGGGGAGCGTCTCCTGTTAGACCCCCAACTTGTGTGAAGTGCCTGGAGCTTTGCTTTCCCGTCCTCCTTGACCCTCAAGGCCATTAAGACAGAAACTGGAACTTCCTAGGCTCTGCAGATGCCCTCGGACAGCCGTGACCTCTGTGCTGGGTCAGTGCCGGGATTTCCTGTTTTCTGTTCCTGTTGGCGTCTCTACGACTCTTCGTCTTGTCAGCGCTTTGGTGCTTTTGAGACGGCGGGGTGCATTCTCGTCCAGCTCTTTGGGGTGGTTTAATGGCCACCGTGAGAAACATCCAGGCCAATTCTCCAGGCAGGGTGGCGTGGCGGGGGGAGAAGACAGAGCAGGAGAGGAGAGTCCGGGGGTTGTGCTCCACGGGGGCAGGGTGGCAGGGAGCTGCAGACAGTGTGTCCAGTGCGGTAAGGGCAGGAGGAGGCAGCCAAGTCCAGCATCCCCCGGGGGAGGGCAGCAGGGAGGAAGAGTCTGGAAACCAGCTGGGGAGGCCCAGAGCAAAGGGCTGTGGCAGAGCTGACCATCTGGGGGTTCCCAGGAGGGCCGTCCTCAGCAGGAGGGCAGCCGGAGTAGGGGTGACTGAGATCCAGCCTGACCTGGGCTGGGGCTTCACTAGGGGCTTTCTCTGCTGAGCCCTGCGGGAGGCAGAGGCTGAGCAGCTGGAGGGGGTCTTGGAGCAGGCCCGTCCAGACACCCGGCCGCACTCAGCTGCCGCACGGGCCTCCGGTTAAAGCCACTGCCGGGGTTTGGCTGGTGGGAGAGGCTCGCCCGGCCAGGCGCCCCCCACCACCCTCCTCTTGGCCGGGCCTCACGTGCCTGCAGTTGTCTGCTGCTCTGTGGGCAAAGCAGGGCCGTCACCGCAACACAGAGGGCTTGGTTCTGTGTCTGGGAGCGGAGGGGCCCGAGATGCCTGTTTCTTTTGTCTACCGCATGCAGTGAGGGGCCATGTGTGGGGGACAGAGCTTCGGGATTGTGCCGCAGACAGGCACCGCTGGCCCCTTGTGGCCCTGGACGTTTCACACACAGTCCCCTGCCAGGGGTGCCGTCACTGCGTGGTGTGGCTGTGGCCTCGGGCCTGACATGTCACCTCTTGAGCTCACTTCCCCATCTGCAAACAGGGACAGCGGTTCTCGCTCCCTGGCAGGGAGGGTCTGGCCGAGTGGGGCCCGTCGCGGCCCCGAGTGAGAGGTGAAGCAGGGACGTGCCCGTCATCTAAGTGCACGCCTCACCCCGGCCTGGGAAGAGGGGCGGCTGTTTCAGGGTTGCACAGGGCAGGCCTGTGCCTTCAGCTGGCCCCCCAGCTCCATCTCTGACTTTTGGGTGCAGGGGGGCGGACAGCTCTGTGCGTGATTGTGAGCGTGCACACGGAAATTTTTAACGTCGGGGTTGGGATGCGGGGAGGGTGTGAACCCACGCTTGGATCAGCAGGCGCAGGAGGGACGCGAGCAGCACAGGGCAGCCTTCTCTGTGGAACCCGTTCCGTTTCTTAAATGTCAGAGTGAGCAGATGGTGTGTCTGAGTTTTATTAATCATGGGCTCGCCGAGCTGGAGGGCCTAGGGGATCGTTTTGTCCAAGCGTCCTACAGAGGAGGAGCCTGAAGGCCAGAGAAGGCCAGAGCCGTGCTGCACCTGCCATGGGGGCAGAGCTGTGCCGGGACCCAGCATCCTCCCCGTCCCCCCAGCTCCCACCGTGCAGAGCTAAACGGGTGTATGCTCCGTCTGCCCAGGGACGGTCATCCCACCTCCCAGTTAACAGCTGGAGCAGAGATGATTCTGGGATCGCTCAGCCCCACAAACAACCAGAAAGACTGTCTTTGGGACGCCTGGGTCAGGACTGTCACTGCTGTCTAAGGACGATCTGGCCTTGGTGCTCCGTTCAGCCCAAGACAATCTGGGTTTGCTGTCGGGAAAACGATGGTGGTGAAGCCCAGGGGACCTGGCCACCTGGCACCTGGTCCACTGGTGGCCCGGCTGGCCCCCCCCATGACGGCCCCCCAGGTCGACACCAGGTTGAGGCTTCTGCCTCTGGTGGCACCTGCTGTCGTGCAGGGCAGCCAGAGGTTCAGCTCATCATGTGAAGTTATGAAATTGAGACTGCCGTTTTGGTGCAAGTGGGCAGAGTGGCCCCACTGCCCTCCCTTTCCCAGACACACCGATAGCTGTTCCAGGAGTCATGAGATGGCCCCAACCAGGGCCAGGGCCTTGCCTCTGTAGAGATAGTAGAGGTGGGGCTAAATCATGCTAGAGTGTAAATGACTAATAGCAGATACTTCTCTTCAGAGCAGGTTGTTTTGAAGTTGAGGGAAGAGAGGACTACGGAGAAAAGGGAAAGATATTGACAGGCCAGAGACCCCGGGGTCGCCCACCTGACATACTCCCACCCCATGTTTTCTTCATTGCGTCGCTAGGGCATTTGCTGGGTCCCTTTCCTTCCCCACGTTGGAACCATCGGTTCTGAGCGGCCTTGGAGGATCCGAGACCCCTGGCAGACCAGAGCACCCCACTTGTCCCCTCCAATTTTCTTACGTGATAAAGGTGGGGCCAAGAGAGGGCAGCTGTTTGCTCGAGGCCAGTGGTGGGACCGGGCCTTGGTGCCAGCTGGACTCCTCAGGCTGCGTGAGTGGTTCTCGGCTGGGGCACCTTTGCTCTCTGGGGACAAAATGGAGATGTTTCGATTGTCATGGCTGGGTGTTCTATTGGCATCTGGAGGGCTGAGACCAGGGGTGCTGCCAAGTGTCCTACAACAGCCCCCACTGCGAAGAATTGTCTCATCCCCAGCACTGTTGTCCGAGGGGTCAGCCTCGTTCCCATGTCCGTGTTTTGTAAACTGCGGGACAGAGGAGCGTTCTACTGAATATCCCGTGTTGGGGACGTGTCCAGGATCCCCCAGCCGCGCAGGCATGGCCACTGGGGGGCTTGTACAGGGCAGCTCAGGCCGTGGGGACAGCCCAGGGCCAGCAGGCTGGAAAGACCAAGGAGGAAGGACGCGGCAGGGCTGCCCAATTTCTCCGCGAGGCGGAGGCAGACCCAGTGGGAAGGGCCCTCAGGCCCCCCACTCCGGTCTGTTGCGCTGTAAAGCCAGCGCCCAGCGTGAGGGGACAGCAGGCGCGAAGCTGCCTTTTGGAAGCCACGTATTGTTGGCCAGAGGGCTCCACAGCCCTGCCCTGGTGAGGTCCGGGGTAGACAGGGGGGTCTGCGTGTTGTCCACAAACGGGTAATTACAGCCTGGCAGCGACTTCTCCTGCAGACACGGCGGCCAGCGGCGGGCCGGGCCGTTGGCAGCTGCCTCCCGCCCTTGACCGGGGCTTTGCCAGTCTCTGCAGCGCAGCCACCGGCGGGAGAAGAGAGCCTTGTCGCTCTGCCCCCAGGAAGCAGCGGTGGGAGCAGGATCTGAGCAGGCAGGACCCTCACGGCCACGCTGTGTCCACAGACAGTGCAGGTCACCTGTCTGGGGACTGCGAGGTCGCATTCATCCCCGTGTTCCGCGCCCTTCCGAGGGGCTTTCCGACAGCCCCTAGCCAGGCCGGTGTGGACGCCACACGGCGCGGAACGTTGACAACCAGAGCTGTCTGGGATTATGAATAGACTAGCTCCAGAAGTGGCTGCCAGCATCCCGGGAAGTGTTCCAGGACAGGCGGAGGGTCCCTTCCCAGGGTGAGCGATGTGGCCTGCACGGTCCCCAGAGTGGTCACTGTCTGCTTTCTCTGGCATCCCGGAGCCCATAGAAAGGAAGCACCTTTGTCGGATCTTTGAGTCTCTGCCTCCGTCTCCTAAAACCATCATTGTAGTGCTCCTGGTGGGCCTGAGCCTGAGGTCAGATACGCAGTTCTGTACGTGGACTGCGGGAGGCTGTGCTCTTCCTGCTTTTTGTCTGTTTGTTTTGCTTTTAATTAAAGCCACTTTGAGAGCTCCTTCTGCAGAGAGATGGGGGAGCCCCCATGGAGAGCAGCTTAAAATGCAGGGGCTGGAGTCAGATGTGTTGGGTTCACATCGGAGCATTTCCCTACTGGCTGCGTGACCTTGGGAAAGTCACTTCACTTCTTTGACCTTCAGTGTCTTCACTGAAAAATGGGGGCTGGCGTGGTGGTTCACGCCTGTAATCCCAGCACTCTGGGAGGCTGAGGCGGGAGGATCGCTTGAGCTCAGGAATTTGAGATCAGCCTCAGCAAGAGCAAGACCCCGTCTCTTAAAAAAAAAAAAGTAGGGATAATAATAAACTTATTTTACAAGATAACGTACTCAGGCCTTAAGCAGACGTCCATAAAGGGGCCTGTGGTGATTGTGTCAGTTAAGCTAATGCTCGCCGCTGTAACTCAGAGGCTCACCGCTCCAGGGGAAGTTACGCGGTAGGCACTTCTCAAGCACGAGCCCAGGTGGGGTGTAGTTGGTGGGGGGCCAGGACAGGGCCCTCTGCTCTGAACATCATTTGGGGCGTTGATGTAGGCGTTGCTATCTTCAGTACCTGGACTCAGGGTCACCTTGAGAGCAGACATCTCTTGCAAAGACCTGCAAAGAGAAAATGGGAGTTTGCACCCGAGGTTGTTCTGGGCCAGGCCTGCAAGTGGCCAGTTATTACTCCCACCACTTTCTCTTGGCCAGAACTCAGTCTCCCGGCCCTGAACAGCTGCAGCAGAGGCCAGGAGGCGAGCAGCTGCTCGCCATGGAGTCCTGTTGTCGTTACTGCTGCCCAGGCCCCCTGTGCGACCAGCAGAACCCCCAGCCCGCAGGTGGAGCCCCGAGGAAGGCGGGCTGGCCATTGCCCAGGCAGATGGCCACACCTGATGACCTCCTGGGACCAGGCTGCCACCCAAACCCCAGCTGGCAAATGTGTGTCATGAAAGGGAGAGATGAGAGGGTGGGCAGGTCATTGGAAAGTCCCTCATCCCAGTGGGGCGTCGACTTCAGCTTCACAGAGGACAGGCAGCCTAACCACACCGCTGTGGGGGGCCTCTGGACGCTTCATCATAACCCGCGCCCTTGTCACAGACCTGCAGGATGGCTTGACCCAGCTGCCCAAGGCATGTGGCCTGCAGACTCGGACAGTGCCCAGAGCTTCCCAGGGCTGGCAGGACCAAAGTGACAGGATGCATTCGCTTCCTGTGGCTGCTGTAACGAGTCACTGCAAACCGGCTGCGGCTTAAAACAACAGAAGTTTATTCTCTCACAGCTCTGGAAACCAGAAGTCTGCGATCTGTCTCATGAGGACTGTGCTTCCAGGGGAGAATCCTTCCTGCCTCTTCCAGCTCCTGGGAGCTCTGGGCTCCCTTGGCTTGCGGCCGCATCACTCCAATCTCTGCCTCTGTCTTCTCTGTCATCTGTTCCTCTTTTTATAAGAACACTGGTCATTGGGTTTAGGGCCCACCCCAATAAACATCCAGGATGAGCTAAACTGGAAAGTCTTTTTTTTTTTTTTTTTTTTTGAAACAGAGTCTCACTCAGTTGCCTGGGCTAGAGGGCCATGACGTCAGCCTAGCTCACAGCAACCTCAAACTCCTGGGCTCAAGCGATCCTCCTGCCTCAGCCTCCCGAGTAGCCGAGACTACAGGCTAAATTTTTTCTATATATTTTTAGTTGTCCAGTTAATTTCTTTCTATTTTTAGTAGATAAGGAGTCTCGCTCTTGCTCAGGCTGCTCTTGAACTCCTGAGCTCAAACGATCAGCCTGCCTTGGCCTCTCAGAGTGCTGGGATCACAGGCGTGAGCCACTGTGCCCGGCCTTGGAGAGTCTTAATTACATCTGCGCAGACTCTTCTTCCAGATAAGGTTGCATTCACAGGTTCCAAGCGGACATCTCTCCTGGCAGACCACCGTTCAGCTCCCTACACGGGGGCGGGTGGAGGAGGCCCCGGCCCTAGGAACCTGGCTCAGAAGTCTGAGGTCCACGGCACACCCTGCATTGGGGGTGCCCTGCGGCTCCCTTGGGTGATAGGAAAGCAAAGGTGGAAACAAAACCTGGGGACACAGACGGCCACTCTGAGGTGCATCCAGGCAGAGAGTCCCCTTTCTTTCCCGACCTTGGACTTGCTTATCTTGGGCTTGGAACATTCATAGCTGGTCTAGTCACCTAGGACTGACTGCAGCCAGACAGGGAGACACCGGGTGTGTCCTTGGGCAAGTGACCTCACTTCCCTGGGCCTCAGCATCCTCGTGTGCGAAATGTGGTGATGGTCACTGTAGGGTCTGTCTCTTGGAGGGGTAAGTTCCAGATGAGGTGACATCTGTAGAATAACACGTAGCATGGAGCCCGGGTACACCGAGACCCCGTCAGTGAGAGCTGTGATTATCATTGTTACTGCCCTCATCCAGAACACAGGGATGATCACTGCTCTGTTTACCGAGTCTCTGTGCCCGGTGCTGAGTAGTCACATGCCCTCAACTTCCTGCAATGCAGGAGTGATTCACCCCATTTTCCAGTTAAGGAAACTGAGGCTGAAAATGTTGCCGTCACTGCCTGAGGACACACAGTGGGTGGGAGCCCAGCTGGAATTTGCACTCTGGTCAGTCTGACTCCAAACCTTCGCTTTACGCTGCCTGGTGGTTACTATCACGGACTCTGGCACCAGCTTGAGTTCAGACCCCAGCTCTGCCACCTGCTAGCTGTGTGCCCTTGGGCAAGGGGCTTGCCCTCTCTGTGCCTTATCTGGAACACGGAACGCATGCTGACCTCGAGCAGGATGGGCATGAGGACCCAGTGGGTGATCTGTGGAAAGCGCTTTCAGCAGCAGCTGGCGCAGTGGCGCGCTCAGGAAGCGTCAGCTGCGCTATTACTGTAGCGAGGGAAGCAGAGCTGCCCACGGAGCACACAGGGGCATCCAGGTCAGCCACACAGCCTCCCACCCCTCCTGTTCCCAGAGCCCACGGGGAACAGGGCCCCTCTCCAGAACCGGAGGGTGCGGCCTGGCCTGGGAGCCACCAGAGTGCCAGTGGGCACAGCTCGAGCCCAGGCGCCCACCCTGTGCACCCCAGACCCCGAGTCTGTAGCCTCCGACTTGGCACGTGCTAGGCGGCTATTTTTGCTGTGTTCAGCTGACTCTCTTGGCTGGCAGGCTGTCCCTGTGCTGTGGCAAAGGCAGCCCTGCTAGAGGGGGCCTGAGGACCCTCCATTTCGAAGGTGCAGCTGGTACGGGGTGGGGAGGGGGCCTGCATCTTCAGAGTGGGGGTCTGGCGGGCTGCACGCCCCCTCCCCCTCCCGGGAAGCAGCCTCCTCAGCCTTTCTTCTCATTGAGAGAGGAAGTGATTTCCTTTTTTCCACCCTGCCTGGACCAAGGTGTCGGGGCCCCATTCTTCCCTCTGATCCTGGGTCGACTTGCAGTTTGGGCTGGGGCTCCCAGGGAGATGCTGGGCCTGTGGTGTCCCCAGCCTTTGAGAAGGGCCAACTGGAGGCTCAGCGCTGGGTGGTCCAGCCTCCCAGTTTCCCGCCTCTTTTCCAGAAATGACTGACTCTGTCCCAGAGGTGAGCTGAGAGACAGAGGGAGATGGCGGTGCCACAGCCTGGCTCTTGGGGAAAGGAGTGGGTGGAGAGAGATGGAGGGACAGCCTCTCCTTGGACAGAGTTCTTCTGGGGTGAAAGCCTGGGGGGCACCTGGCAGCTGGTCCAGGTGTGGCCTAGTCCGACTGCCCCCACCTCAGCCCCAGCCAGGCCATGGGCACCCTCAGAGGAGGCGGTGGCTCCTCTGGGAATGAATGCTGCAGTGACGGATTCCAAAAGCCACAGCCAAGCCACGAGGGCCAGTGGGAAGGGAAGATCCATCCAGCTACCCTGTTCAGCCACATTAGGGGCTGACAACCGGGCCATTTCACGGACAGCCAGCCAGGGAGGCAGGCTGCTGGGCACGATCAGAGCTGGGGGCGGCGGGGAAGGGAGTTGATACTTTCCAGCCGTTTTGGCATCACGTCACGCGCTGCGGTGCGGCCACCCTCCCAAAGTGGATCTCATACAAAGGTCTCTGTCACCAGGAAATGTCACTAACCTACTTTGAGATGCCCAGACCCGGGGCCAAAGGAGGTTTAGCTGTCACTAGACTCTCAACAGCTCTCCTTCTTCCCAGGGGTGTGGCTAAAAGCAGTTAGGGCTTGGCCCAAGCTTTTAAGATAATTCAATGCAGACAGTCAAGTACTTATTAGGGGTGATATTTGCCTTTGACTAGGAAGTGAGAGGACAAGCAGGGCTGGCCCATCCCTCTGGGCCTCTCCTAGTACAGCCCACCACCCCGAGCCAGGCCGCGAGCTCTCCAGGGCTTTGCCGTACCCTTCCTTCGATTTCAGTCTCGGGGGACCCAGAGTGGCTGTGTCCAAGGGCCTGATTGGAACTCCAGACTAGAGAGACCCTGTCCCCATTCTCCCTGAGCTGGCAGCCTTCTCCACAGGTGGCTTCCAGAAGGCAAGCTCCTTTCTGGCAACGGCTCCCCACTGTAGCAGGGGAAGGGGGGCACCGGCAGATTGGGGCAGCACCCCTCCCTCCGTACCCTGCCTGTGATTGGCCCATAATTACAGGTTTATTGCCTGTACAGCTATTGTGTAATGACATGTTTGCAAATTAATTTTTATGGCTCCTGCCATTAGCATATACAGTAGAGGAAGGTTTAGTATTAATTACTACTGTTGTTCGTGTAATCCCGGAGAATTAAAAACCAATAAAAGAATGACAACAGAAGCTGATAGTTTAGGGTCTTTTAGCAAAATAGTTTTATTTTTTTTTCCCCAAGTAGGATCAAAGATTTTCCAAGCTTGTGAGGGGTTAAAGGGGTGGGCGGCAGCTCCCCCAGACGGTCTGCCGCGCGTCCTAGCAGCCCCCACTTCCCAGAGGGGCGCGATTGTGTAGCCTGCGGGTGACAGTAGGTGATAGGTGGGTGGGAGGCGAAGCGCAGGCTGAAGTGGAGGCCTAGCTGCGGGGTGGAGGACGGGGCGGGCAGGTGCTGGACCCCCCCGACCCCGCTGCTGCCCCCTTGCAAGGCTGGCGGGCGCAAGGGGAGGCGCGGGCAGCGCGCCGCCGCCACGCAGCTCCGGAAACAAAGGGCCGCCGGCGCCAAGGGCCTGGCGCGACCTCCGGGGTCAGCGCGGGGCGGAGCGGCCAGAGGCTGGCGGCGGGCGCGGGCGGCCCCGAGCGGCTGGTTTCCTCCGGGTCAGCAGCCCTGGCGCCCTCCCGGGTGCCCGCGCGCGCTCGGCCGCCCGCGGGGAGGGGGCGCCGGGCGGGGCGCAGCAGGGGGCCGGGGGATTAAGAGCTCCTGCGCGCACCCCCAGCGGCCGGGCCCTGGAAGCAGGCAGCCGCCTGCGCACTGCACCCCCCGGGCCGTTGGCGGCGGCGGGGAAGAGCGCCACCCCTCCCTCGGCTCCGAGCGCTCCGCCCAGCCCATTTAAGATTTTTCGGGCGGGGAGAACGGGGGTTGGTGAGTGGCACGGAGGGGTCAGAAGGCATGCCGGGCGCCCCCCACCTCCTCCAGTTTGCCCTCCAGAGCTTTCCTCTAGGGTATCATATTCCGGGAGTTCAACTGTCATTTGAAGCCGCCGCGTTTAGCAGGGACCCCGGGGCTGCCGCTGGGGACCCCTGATTTACGCAGTGGTTGGAGAGCGTTGGCAGGAACCCAAGCCTAGCGTGACCGCCGTGCCCCGCTGTGCTTACCTGCGGACTCCGGTCTGTTCCTCAAACCATGATTGTATCTAGGGTCAAAAGGTGACCCCTCAGTGTCACCAAGTCGTGATTCTGGCTGGTTGTGCCACCGAGGGGCCCTTGAGGAGGTGAAAGGGCTTGAAAATAAATTGTCACATCAACCAGCAGCTTTGCAGCTTGCTTACAAGAACGGGGGGACTTGGGTAAATGGATCCTGTCTCTTTAAAATCGCTGGGCTGGACAATGAGCGCACAGGATGTGGTTTGGCGGCAGGGTTTTTTCCCCTTCGATTTGGGGAATTATCACATGGGGCCTTCTTGAGCTGGTGTGAAAGAGAGGCGGCGTGGGGAGGAGAGATACAGGCTCCACACTCAGGCGCATACGCTCTGTGCAGTTGATCGTTTCCTTAAACCAAATTAGCCGGGGCTGTCGTTACTATGGTGCAGCCGGGGCTCGCAGAGTCCTAGTAATAGCATTTATTAGGTCTGTTTGCCTGGAAGCATGCCTTCCCGGATCCGATAATGCAACGGAGCAGGGCGAGTGTGGGAGCCGGCAGCAAGCATTTGATTACACTTGCAACAGGGATTTTTAAGGGGTGGAGTGCGGGCTGAGGGGGTGGAGAGGAAAGCAGGCGAGCCAACCGCTCGCCCGCGGAGCTCGCCCGGGCCGCCGGCGTGAGCGTTTCCGCAGCCCCGTGTGGGCTGCACCGAAGCAGCCCAGCGCCCCGGGGTCACGGTTTGGGGATTCTCTTCCCGGTCCGGGCGGAGGGTGAACTCCCGGCTCCCGCAGCTGTCAGACGTGGGTGGGGAGGGAGGGCGCACGGGCGGGCAGCCAGAGCGCGGAGTTGGGCAGCCGGAGGAGGGACCGCAGCCGCCCGGCTGTTTGCAAACGGCCCCCCGCTCTGGGGCAGGGGGAGCACCCCGCCGCCAGCAGCAGCACCCTCCCGGGCGTGCAAGAGGGGAGCCCGGGGCCCGCGGCCCGCTCCCCGTGTGCATGGCTCCGCCGCCCGGCTCGCGAGGGGAAGCTCGCAAGTGAAACTATTATTATCGCGCTGCGAAGCATGGAGCTCCTGGAAGACGCCGCGTAGAGACGGAAGGAGCCGCCGCCGCCGCCTGCAGCCGCCCGCCGCTGCGCCCCTACCCTTTCGCTTTCATTAGGGGAGACAAATCTGCTGTCAGCCAGCCAGCTTTCCAATTTACCGATAATGATTCTTGCATGAAAATTGATCGAGGGGCTCTCCACCGCCGCGCGCTCTCGCCTCCCCGCGCTCCTCCTGCCTCCTCCTGCTCGGGCGCCCGAGCCCCCGCGAGTTCCTCCTCCTCCTCCCGCCACCCCCTCTCTCTGAGTCAGTGGTGGGACGCCGGCCGGGGAGATAACCAAAAACGGGGGGGGGAGGGGTGGCGAGGGGGGAGGGGAGCCGGCTCTCCAGCCTGCTTTCTCCTGCCCCGGACTTGTTTGCAATCGCTGCCTCTTTTATTTACGAGGAGAAATCTCCCCCTCGGTACTTCTTGGCTGTTTGGGTATTAATTTTCTCCTCTCCCCTCTCCCGCGCGCCCCCTCCTCCACTCCCCCCACCCCGCCCCTTCTCACCCAGTAGCTAAGGGGAAACAAAACAAAGCCGATTTCTCCTTGGCAACCAGAGACACCCCCCTCTCGCCGCGCCCCCCCTTCCTTTTTCCTTCTGGTTCTGAACGTGAAACCCTGTTGGAAACAGGTCTCTTGACCCTCGCCCTTGACATTCAAATGGCTGAATGGAGGAGAGACTGCTGCTCGCACGTCTTGGGGGCTGCTGCTGTCCCCCCTCCTCTCGCTCGCTTCCTTTCAAATGAGTAATCCCTGACGCTCTCAACCCCCCAATTTCATCACCCGCGCACCCCCTTTATTTCTCTCCCGTCCTCTCCGCTCTCCCGCCCGCTCGCCGCCGCCGCGCTCCCCCCTCCTTTTTTTATTTGCATCTCAAGTCCAAAAGGCAGAAAATACACACGCGGCGAGGACGCCCGGGCGGCCGCGGAGGCTCCGGCCCGTCCTTGGTCGTCAATTACCTCGTTGTGGATCTGCCAGGGCCGAGGTGGCCGAAGTGGCCGGGGCGCCGGCTGGAGACGGAGCCTTTTGATCATCTTGGGGGAGAAAAAAAAAAAAAAAGGACTGATTTTTTTTTTCTGTCGCTCTTGGGATCGCTCTTCTGCTTTTATTTTATTGTTTTGGACATTTTTGAGCACCGTGGCTTGGACACTGCTTTTTGTTTCCTTGCTGGGTTTTAATCTGTTTTTTTTTTCCTTCTTCGTCCCTCTCTGGCCACTATGGAATTCTAATTTGAACCATGTTTGGATTGAAGCCGCCTCTGTATTACTTACCAGGTAAGCGAGCCGTGCGCCTTCCCAGGTCCCGCGCGGCGCCGGCGCGCCGGCGACCCTCCCTCACCTGCCCGCCCCGGACCCCCCAGGCTGGGTCGGGACGGCGGGTCCCCCGCGACCCCCCGCGGCCCGGGTCCTCCCGCCGCGGTGCAGCCCGCGCGGGTGCCCTGCGTGCGGCGGGGAGCGCCCACCCGACCCGCCGCCCCCACCGCGCCGCCGCCGGGGCTTGTGCGTCTCTCTCCTTTTGTCTGCCCGGAGCCGGCTCCGCGGCGGCGGCGCAGCGAGCGGCCGAGGCACTCGAGCCTTCCAAGGTGCATGAAGCGCCGGGTGTGAAGTTACTTTCCCCGCAGGCCGCCCCGATCCGGTAGCATGCCCCCCCCGCCCCGCGCCCCAAGTCCTGGGGCCGGTTCCCTCTCCCTCCGGCCAGCCCCTCTGCGCGGTCTCTGCACGAGCCTGGCCCGGACGCCCCCCACTCCTGCCTGGGATTCCCTGGAAGGTTTTGTTCTGCCGAGGGCGGAGGTTGGGGGGGGCGGCCAGGGAAGCTCGGAGGGTACTTGGCGTGGCTTCCTGTTTCCTTAACCTTCCTGCACGCTGACAGCAGCTGGCCCTGCAACTTTCTGTTTCGGGGCAGGTCGCGCTTTCAGCCCCAGAGGGGAAGGAAGGGGTGACAGCAGAGGGTTTGGGGAGCCCCTTCTGATTCACCCTATTTGTACTTCTGAACCTTGGCCAGAAAGAAGCTGGTGGGCCAGGACTTTATTTATGTCGAGGGAGGGGGGAGCCGGCGGTGGACCCTCAGGGCCACCCCCAGGGGCTGGCAGCCCCCCAGTGTCCCCTGGGGCTGGGGAGTAACCCACCAGGCCTGCCCCAGGTGGGGCCACGTGACCGCAGGTCAGGAAGGCTGTTCTGCTCCTGACCGCTTGTTCTAGGAATGAGCTGTTTTTATTTTCCCTTCCTTCCTTTGAGTTCACCTCCCTTGGGCTTTGACACACGGCCCCCATTGAAGTGGGGTGTCCATGGGCGTGGGGAGATGTTGAGGTGCTGTAGAGAGCAGAGGGGGAGTTCCTGGTTTTCTCATGTTGAGGCTTTAAAAATTCTGCAGAAGAAGCTGGCTTGGAGGTTTATTTCTGAATTGTTTTGCTGGGGAGAGGTGCACGTGGCTGGGTGTTGGGTTTCGGGTTTTTTTCCTCTGTGTTCAGAAGATCCTGTCACTTTTGCTCAGGCTCCAACACCACCCTGGCGTCCCTGGGAGGGGGTGTGGGGGGGTGGGATGGGCAGCGCAGGACCAGCACCCTTGGATGTGGCCTTCGTTGTCCTGCCCAGGCAAAAAATTGTTTCATGGAGTTAAAGGGCAGGGTGGAGGGTCACCAGAGTCCAACTGACTTTTGAAAAGTAGGAAGGACTTCTGGTGTAGACAAACCAGTACATTTACTCTTTTTGAGTTCTCTGTGGCCGTTTCAGATTCCCAGCCGTTCCCAGTAAGAGGCGACTAGGTCTGTGTTCCTTGCTTGCTGTCTGTGCCATTTTTATGGGAGTATTCCTCTGGGTCTCCATTTCATCCTTGATCTCTTTTTATTTTATTTTTTTTTCCTCCACTGCCTGAAACGCCAATCAGCACTAGCAAGCTTGGCTTCCTCTCCCTCTGCACGTCCCTTAACAGATGCAGCCACCTTAGGACCGGGAATCCCCAGTTTAGAAAAAGGCTGTAACACAAGGGTGAAGTCCTGCAGCTCAGGGCCGTCCCTGCCGTAGGTGGGAGGACGCACAGTCAGAGCTGGTGACACTCACCACGGCTCCTTAAGCCAACATGCTACAGAATGTTCCTGCTGTAGCTGGGGTTTCTGTTCTGCCTCCCCCCTGCTCTGTGACTTGGGGCTTTCTTTCCTCTCTGTCTCTCCTGTGCCTCCCCCCAGTTCTGTGCACACCCCCGTGCCCCCCTCCCAGACGCTCAGGACAAGCTTATAGCAAGAATGAATCTTCTTAAGTACAGGGCGGCTTCAAAGCACAGGTGTTTGTAATCTATACCCCACTTCACCTGCCATTGGGTGGCTGCTGGCAGCATATTTATTCATCAGGTGACCGATTTTCTGTTTACACAGGGAGCCTCGGAAAGAGGAGGAGGAAGTGTCAGGCTAGGAAAAATTCAAAGCCTTTAAGGAAAATCAGCCCAGGCTGGGGTACGGCCCCCAGCAGGCAGGCAGGCGGGAGGGATGAGTTCTGCCAGTCTTCGTCTCCAGGGAGATTAGGAGAGGTCAGAAGTGTGGGCAGGTCAGGGCACAAGTGAATCTCAGCCTGGGCTTGAAGATTTCCCCCCACTAGAGTTTTTTTTTTTTTTTTAAAGCCCTTACTGGGGTTTTACACTTGGTTGTCTTAGTGTGATCTGCAGTACTATTGCTTCCCTGGGCTGTGACCCGCCCGTCAGGCTGGTTGCAAATGCTTTGCAGACTCTCCCGTTGATCTCAGTTCCCCCCTTCTCAGATCGGTGCTGCCATCTGCCCGTTTCACAGATGAGCAAAGTGAGGCCCAGAAGGGCTCAGAGATTTGCCCAGTTTGGACATGGTAGAGCTGAGACATGAAGCTGGCTGCCACCCACCACACTGGTGCGGGAAGGAGGGGGCCAGGTGTAGCAGCCAACCTGGCAAGCCTCCAGCCTGTGGTCTTAGGTGGGAGGCAGAGCCCCGCCCCGTGGAGGCCTGACACCCTGGTGCTCTGGAGCCTGTCAGACCTGGCTTCTGTTCCCGAAGCCAGATCCCAGACACGGCAGGGGGCCAGGGCACAGAACCTGCTTGTCCAGCCACTGCCCTGGGGGCAGCCCGCAGTGAAGCTGGCGGCTGGCACCGGCTCCTCCTGTTTGTCAGGTGAGAGCACCCGGGCTGGGCAGAGGCTAGGCAGTCAGAGTGAAGTCCGGCTCTGCCTCTTCCCAGCTGTGTACTTGGGCAGGTGACTGAAGCTCTAGATTAAGCCTCGGTTTCCCCATTTGTAAAGTGGCATCCAGAATCCTATCTCCCTCAGTGTCGGCGTAAGGCGGGGGGGCGGCAGCCGGCAGCCCTGTTGTAAATAAAGTTTTATTGGCGCATAGCCACGCCTGTTCTTTTATGTCGTGTCTCTGGAGGCTTTCACGGGGTCATGGCAAAGTTGCGTCTTTGGACAAAGACCATATGGACTGGCCAAGCCCAGGATATTTATTTGCTGTCTGCCCTTTGCAGAGAGAGTCTGCCCACCCTCCAGCGTAAGGGATTAAGTGAGTGAATCTGCATAAGGCGTGGAGGAAAACAGCGCCTGGGATGCAGTGAACGTTTACGGAGTGACTGTAATAATCACGATGACTGTTTTGGTAGTACCGTGATTAAGGTGGAATTATTTGTAGAAAGTCACAGAGCTTCTTAGTGGGGGCTTGAACTCAAGTCTCTGGGCCAGGCCTGTGGCGCTGTGACGCAGTGTCTGCCTCTCTGCGCTGTTTCGCTGGCCAGGGGACGGGTATCCGGAGGATGCTTGGTTTGCAAGGAGGGCAAGGTGCAGGGGCACGAGCCAGCGGAGATGGGGACAAGAGGAGGGTGGGGGCAGGTGGGCATGGTCTCTGCCTAACTGCAGATGGGGTCCCTTCATGAACTTTCCTTCTGCGTGTGTACGCGCCCAGTTACCCCCTTTCCTGAACTCCGCCAGACTGCCAGCCCCGCGGGCAGGGACTGTGTGTCCCCGTTGTGCCAGACTTAGTGCCAGACCAATAGTGACAATCGTAAAAAATAATAATATTGGTACCAACTGAACGTATTTAAAAAAATGATAATGGAGGGCCAGAGGATGGCTGTTTCTTACCCAGCGCCGGCGTCGTGCAAGATGCAGCGCCAGTTTAGTCCTCGGAGCAACTCTGGGAGGTTGGGCTACTCGTATCCCACTGGACAGCTGAGGAAACTGAGGCGCAGAGGCGGTTGGGTCGCACGAGCGGTAGGTGGCGCGGCCGGTCTCTGACCCTGGGCGGTCTGGCTCCAGAGTCCCTGCTTGATAAATATTTGTGGAGCACCAGGCGAGAGTCGGCCGTTGGTATCGGCGGCCGCCCTCCCGGCCTCTTATCTCGTTCCTGGCATTTGTGGAGGGACGGACTCCTCAGCTGACAGCTGACCCCAGCCTGGCCCCGCGCTGAACTCCTGGCGACCCCAGCCTCCCCCTGGGATCGCCATCCACTGCCAGGAAGGATGCTCCAGTCCCTCCAGTGAGGAAACTGAGGCCCAGGGAGAGCTGGGGCTTGGCCCACAGCCACGCAGCCTGCGGTGGTGGCTCCTGGGCCCTCAGTCTCCCCTGGCACGTTTTCCCTGCCCCTGCGGCCAGCGCGGGTCACTGATAGCTGGTCAGGCCTGGCCCGGCCCCTCTCTAAACAGCCTCGGAGGGGCTTGCGAGGGACTGGGCCTTCCTGTGCCAAGAGCCGGGGCATCCAAAGAAGTGAAGCTAGAGCCCGGCGGCCCATGGGAGCCGCTAGGTTGTATTTTTCACCCCCCATGCCAGAATGCTTCCAGAAAGTCGCCGTCATGGCTCAGTGTGGGGCTCTGCCCAGGCCCCCTGGGCCGCAGAGGTGTCTGGAGGTGAGGCCCTCCTGCTGCTGCTCCTGGCTCCCAGGGCACCGATCAGCATCCGGGGCCGGGAGGGGTGCCTGCAGTTGCCAGCCGTGCCCAGGCTCATGCCCAGCTTCTGGCTTGTCACAGCAAGCTGTGGGGTCGTAAGGAAACCCGTGGCTTTGGGACAGGCTCGGGAGCCACCCCAGACCTGCTCCGGGGGCAGCCTGGGCCTCCTGGGATCTGAGCCGGGTAGCAGGAAAACATGGCCATTTCAGCTGTGACTGAGAACGCTGCTTATTTACAGCTCAGAAACTCAGCGGGGACAGGCGCTGCGGCTCCCATCTAGCACTTTCCAGGCACTCACTAATTAATCTTCCGATACCCCTGAGAACCAGGGAGGGGCCGCCACGTTTCCATCTGCCGCCTGGGAGGGCCGGGGGCCCTTGTGTCCCAGCTGCGGCCCGGCCCTTCTGCGAGGGGCCTGGTCTGGCTCCCACCTCCCCGCCCAATTTGGTTCTCATTAAGATTTTTTCTTGCTTAAATGTGCAGTTCTGACGCCATGGGTGGGAATCTGATACAGCCCCACTGGAAACACTCTCGCTTCTTATCTGTCTGACTCCGGAGTCGCCAGAAGTTTTCTCTGTGCTCTGGGAGCAGACAGCCGTACGATACCTGGATTACAGCCCGAGAGCCCACAGGGATGCACGTCCGCTCTGCAGGGGGCGGAGGGGGCCGGGGGCGCTGGCCGGGTGAATGGCGGCTCCCAGACAGAGCCCAAGAGGGGGGACGTGTCTGCACTTAGGGGCTTCTGTTTCCAGCCCGGTGCCCATGTCGTCACTTGTCCTTCTTTCCCCTGGATGTGGACCCCCACTGGGCTTCCGCCTCACCAAGGCGATGCAGGCGGCCGGCCTACCCTGGCATTTTGCAGCTGAGAAATGACCAGTCAAGAGACCTTGCTGGGCCTGTTGACTTCAAATGCTTCTCCTTAGACTTTTGAGGACCCTGGGGTGGTGGGGGCAGCCTCTTCGTCGACTAGGGTGCATTTTATCATACTCTGCTTTGCAGAAAAAAGAATTAGACATGTGCAACCCCTAAAGTGGCCTTTCTAGGAGGGAGGGTGGAATGCCCTCCCATGGACCCTTGGCAAGGCAGGTCACGGCGTCGTCTCCTTGGTGGTCCAGCCACGCAATCAGTGGAAATTGTTTGAAGCCACGCGGGGGGGGGTGTGTATTATAAGGGAAGAGGGAATTTGGGGGTGAGGGAATAAAAATACACGAGGTGTTCTTTTTTTTTTTTTTTTAAGAGCTCCATATAGATTTAAAGTCCTTTTGTTAATTTAGGAACATAAAACTGTGTGATGTATAGTGTGGTTTGCTCGTAAAATTACTAAGTGTGGCATATTTAGAGCTGTGAAGGCTTGGGGTAAAAGGGAAAAAAATCAGTGAGAATTTTCTTACTAGTCTTTAGGGGAAAGTGCATTTTTCCGGCATTCCCCACCGATGGCAGCCCGGGTGGGGCTTAGCAGGCGCCGCCGGTTCCAGCTGTGCTGGGAGGAGTGCTGGGGGGGCCCCGGGTCCACGTTAAGCCAGGCCCAGGTCTCGCCCCTGGAGCGGGAGCCCACCCAGCCCTGGCGCCCAGCCCCTGCCTCCACGGCTCAGTGCCCGCCCCGTCCTTCGCTCCCTCCCTCCTGTAGCGAGACAGGAAGCGCCCTCTGACCAGGCCTGGCCCGCTGCCCAGTGGGCATTTGGCCGCTTGCTTAATGGCCTGCGGGGTCGGGAAGTCACGGAACTTTGGACTTGGAAGGAACTCAGAGGTCAGACGGCCAGCCCCTCTCGTTCTCTGGATTTGGTGGTCTCCTGGGGTTACCTTCCCGACAGCCAGCTCGGGCTGGGCTCTGCGCCCTGGGTCAGACCGGCCATTGCCACCATGGACTGTTAGAATGTTTCCTTTCACAGGAACACGTGCGTTTGACCTAGTTCTGTTCTCTGGGGACTCAAAACAAGTCTGCAGCTCCCAGACATCATCCCTTCAGGCCCCATCTGGATGCCAGGCAGTGCACTGAGGCCACTGGGCAAGGGGCAGGGAAGAAGGAATGAACAGGGAGCGAGATGAGTAAAGATGGAGCTCTGGAAACTGCCAGAAGCATCCTGGCAGAGGAAATCTAGGAAGGCTCCCTGGAGGAGGTGGCACTGGAGTCAGGCTTTGGAAGTGTGGAGTTCAGGGCGTGAGGCTGGGTGGAAGGAGGCTGATACGGGGAGGAGGGATGCACAAGGATAGGGGATCTGCTCTTGAGATAGCGTTAAGTTCACGGCAGGCACGCTGGGTGCTGGGCTGTCCCTACCCACGTGGTGGTTGTGGTGTGGGGGGCACAGATTGAACAATCGGGGTGACAAGGGCTGGTGCTGAGAGGCGTGGAGAGTTTTCTGGGCGTGCAGAGGAGGCAGCAGTTTGGTTTGAGGTTGGGGAGGAGGCTGCGTGCTAGGAGGCCGCAGGGCATAGGTGACATTTGTGCTGGCCTTTCGACTCTGGGGGCGAACCTCCACTCCTCTCTGGTGGGGACTTGGCAGGCAAGGCCACCGTGCCTGCCCCGATTCTTGGCAGCATCCTCTAGTAGCAAGGCCCATCCTTTAAAGAGGCCACAGGGACTCCCCCCGAGGGTGTCCAGACAGCAGGGCCCCTTCCAGAAACCGAGGGCCCCAAGAGTGAGCCGGCAGGGGCCACGCTGTCACCTGGTGGCTGTGGCTGTTGAGTCTGTCACCTCTCTTTCCCTAGCCCCCCAGACACACCCCGTGTGTGGACCCAGTGCCCTGTATGTGCCAGACCCCCTGGGGGCCGGAGAGATGCACTAGGCCCAGTCCACGCGGGCCGCAGGCGCGCCGGGGGTGGGGCAGGGGTGCAGCTGCGGGAGGAGCGGATGCCGGTGGGGGAGGCAGCGCCCACCTGGGCCTCCCCGGGAGGGCAGGAAGGGGGGTTTTGGGAGGAAGGGAGAGTTTGGCGAGGGGGTGTAAGACGGTGTGGGAATAAAGCTGGTGGGCAGGCAGGAACCGCATTTTGGAGGGTCTCGAATGTCATGGAGCCAATGACACATGAACGGATTCTGCCAGCAGTGGGTGGCAGCCCAGGGTTTTAAGCAGCGAGTTCACATATGTATTCAGCATGCGTTTGCCGTGTGCCGGACGCATGGAGATGCAGCCAAGAAGCCCCACGGGCTGTGGAGTGTCCCTTCCCAGGATGGGCTCAGGAAGCCTCCCGTGATGTGAGCTCTGGGGAGGAACAGAAAGGGCCGGGTCGGGGGGGCCGGTGTGGGGGTGGAGGCTGGTGTTCGCCCGCCCTCCAGGGGATTCTGCTGCCCGCCCCGTGGCCTTCTCACATGGCCTCCACCCCCACCAAAAACCAAACTGCCCGCCTCCTCCGCACACCCAGAGCCAGGCTGCCCCATTCACCTGACTCGGGGTCCCTGGGAGGCGTGGGAAGGGCGTGTGGGATGGCTGGTACTCAGGCCAGGCCCAAGGCTGGGAGACGTGTGAGAAAAGCAGGAAGGACCACAGGTCTCAGGGGCTGCACTCCAAGAGGAGCAGGGTTCTTGGGGTGTCTTGCGGGGTCTGCCTGCAGGCGTTGCTGGTTCAAGGTCAGCAAGCTTTTCTGATGCTGTAGCGCTGCCTGAGCAAGGGACTCGGGTCAGAGCCATGGGCTCCTTACTGGCTGTGTGGCTCCGGGCAGGTTACTTACCCTTTCTGGGCCTTAGTTTCCTCGTCTGTCAAATGGAGCCAACCACGGTGCCTACCTCTGGGGTTGTCTGAGTGAGCTGGCGAGAGGCCCTGGCCAAGTGCTGCAGGACCATTGGCTGCGGTTACGGTTTGGATTAATAGCTCCTGGCTGGGCTCTGCGCCGCCCCTGTCTCTGGACTCCAGACAGGCGGCAGAGAGGAGAGCCCTCCTGGGAGACCTGGCCACGTCGCGCTGGAGGCGGTGGGCTGGGCGGGCAGGGAGTTGCTGTGGGCCACTGTGGGGAGCTCAGACTCCCGAAATGGCTGTCAGTGGTCACTTGCTCACACAGTGGCAAGTTCTAAATAAATAAAGGAGGCATGGAACCTCCCTGGTGACATCGTCAGGCCCCGTCCCCGCTGCCCCCACGTCAGAAGAGCTGCACTGTGTGAACCCGAGGCCTTGACGTCCCTGGCACGGAGGGCATCGTGGCCACGCTCTGCAGAGAACTCCATCATAATAGATTGCTCCTGCCGCCTCTCCACCCTCAAAGGATTCCAGTGTCACCCGCCAGCGCCAGCAGGTGACGGACCCCGCAGCCGGAGACCCCAGGCGGACGGCACCTTGTCTCCAAGTCTGGGGCCTTCTTTGAACTGGTCCCGACGCCCCCGCCCCTTGTCACTCCCTGTCCTGTAATTCATGTAGGATTAGCTTTCAGACCTCCCCGCCAGTCCTAACTTCTGTCGTCTTGGTAACTGTGTCAACCGTTTGCTGGTTTCCTGTGATTATCTGACAAGGGAAAGGGGGGCCTGCCAGAGCGTGAAGCAAGGGGGGAGGAGATGAAGCAGGGTCTTCGCTGAACCCGCTGAACCCGCTGTGAGGGCCGGGTGAGGAGACAGGGCCGGCAGCTGCCTGGGGGATGGGTCACAGCGGCCCCTTGCTCTGGGAACCAGCCTGCAAGTGTCATCATCATTTACCTTAGATCTTCAGGGCCCAGGGACAAGGTGTCACCTTCTTACCGCCACCCCCACCCCCACGTTTCCCTTTTGGAAAGTTTCACTCACAGGCTGATTGGAACCCGTCTTCACTGTAGCGCCGACCGCAGGGTGCCGGATCAGCAGTGGGGGCTGATGGGTGGGTCTGCGGGGGACCAGGACTCCCTGGATGGAGGGAGACTCCGTAAGGACACATGTGGTCATAAAACGCTGTTTTATTTTGCTCCCAGATGCCTCGGGTCAGGGATTCAGAATGGGGGTGTGGTGAGCTGTGCCTGGGGCCTTCGCTGGGAAGACAGGAAGGGCAGGCGATTTGCTGGCCTGAGTCTGGGGTCACCTGCAGGCGTCTCTTACGCCTGGCGGTTGGCGCTGGCCGTCCACCAACTCTCAGAGCGTGGCTTGGGCTTCCTCCCAACATGGCGGCCCCAGGCTCCAAAGGCAGGCCCCAGCTCCCAAGGAGGAAGCTGCGTGGCCTTTTGGGGCCCCGCCTCGGAAGGCCCACGTTGTCACGCCACGTTCTGTGGGTTACAAGTGAGGGACAAGCCCACCCAGATTCATCTGGAGGGGAGTCAGGCCCTACCCCTTGAGCGGGGTTCAGCGACGTTCTAGAAGAGCCTGGGGCCTGGGAGATAGTGGTGGTGGGGCCTCTCTGGGAGATGGAGTCGGCCACACACGCTCCACCCACCCTCGCCCCCGTGAAGTCTTTGTTTCCAGGACCGTGTAGCCTTGCCTGAGGCAGGGAGAGATTGCGTCCTCCTCCAGGGTCCACTTCTGAAGTTTCCTGCTCCGAACGGAGGCCTTGGTGCTAGCGGGAGCCCCCAGTTCCAGGGTCTGTGGAAGTAACAGCAAGGGTTGTTTCTAGAAATGAGGCCGTTGGTACTTGTCACGGAGGAAAGACTGGGACCGGTGGGAAGACAGGAGTGCATTTTGGGCAAGCTGCTAATGAGCTATGTCTGATTTTATGAAACTCCATGGTAAATTATTAATTTGGGCCAGAAATGAAAGTGTGGAACCGGATAGGCTCATGAATATTCATCGTCGATCCAGCGTGGGCTTGGCCGGTGGCTCGAGCAGGCAGCCAGCCTCCTGACCCAGATCCGGGCGGGCGGGCGGAGGCTCCTGGGAAACCCTTACCTGTGCACTCCCTCAGTTTCTCCGTCTGTAGGTGGGGCCGATAGCTCACATCTCGTTAGCATAGCTGGGGCCGGCTTGGGATGGGGGTGAGGGGGTTCGGGGGGGGGGGAGAAGTCCGAGGGTTCTTGACCCCCCCAGGTTCACAGCAGTCCTTTCCCGTCGAGGAGTCCACAGCGGTGATCCCTGCACGGAAAGAGCCAGAAGCCCCTGCTCCCCTTTAGAGCCTCCTGGAGGTCAGTGCTGGGGACCCCATGGATATCAGATTGTCTTCAGTTCTGGAAGATGACCAGTTAGCATGACTGCGGTCACCTTCCGGGTGGAGCCGCCTCCCGCGTGCGAACCTGCTCTGACTAGTGAGGTGGCGTTTGCAGCGTGGTTCTGCTGGGGTCCTCTCCTCCCCGACAAGGCCCAGTTGACACCTGCTGGACCGTCTAGCCTACCTGTCCTCCACGCCTTTGTCCAGGCTGCTCCCACTGTGCCGAGCTCAGAAGTCTGGAAACCTTTCTGGACTCGCCCCACTGGGACCGGCATCTCATCCCTCTGTACCCCAGGTATACAGTAAGCAAGCGTGACCCACCATCGTGGCTGCTTGTTTATTTTATTTTATTTTATTTTTTTGAGACAGAGTCTCACTCTGTTGCCCGGGCTAGAGTGCCGTGGCGTCAGCCTAGCTCACAGCAACCTCACACTCCTGGGCTCAAGCGATCCTCCTGCCTCACCCTCCC